>CM040762.1:2927552-3005052 GCA_022829145.1 Albula goreensis
CAAAGGTGCTACCAAAGAGAAATAAAAATAAATAAAATATGAAAAAAAATGGTATAAAGGAAAGTATTACAGAAGCCTTTTGTTATCTCTGCTATAAGACTGGTGACAGCAGTGCAGTTCGGAGGTCATAAACCCACCCACTTTCAGGACTTAATCAATACTTTCATCACAATCACATCACTTCAGTGAAGGCTTGCTAAAGCTCCATGGGTAAAGGTGGCAGGTTGATCCAATGCATGTTATTCCATGAGCTGGCCTCCGAGAATCTGACCGACGTCCAAGCTGCTACCATGGCAATCGCAGCTACAGTGACCGCTTTCCTCAGACAGGAAGACGAAAGGGTCCCGAGATCCCATGAGATCTGACTATCTCTGTTTTGAGACTCCTGATAGCTGAGACAATTAATCGGCAAAATGACGCAGAGGTTAAATGAATCCGCTTTCTCTCTGATGCCAGGATAAAGCAGATGACGGTTGTTCCTTAGACCAGCGCAGTCGCTTTTGACTCATTCTGATACCAAGTAGCATAACATCCGCAAGCCAACAAAACAGGGAACCTCTTAACTGAGCCTCCACTGGTAAACACAGCTGTGAGAGACGGTCATAGTTTTAGCTAGCATTTGGCACACTGCTGTTTGGGGTTTTTTTAAGCACCCCCTTACAGCCCTTGGATCTTAAATTTAGGAATTGGAGGCTGCTCCAAAAATGCAGTTGTCAAAGTGAGGCTGCGCAGCTCAGCCCTGTGGATCCATGCTCCTCCACCCAGCCCTGGTCCAGCTGTGCTGCAGGGTGGGCCTGGTTTTTATTTCACCTTAAATTCCCCTGCCGTCCACATCCAAAAAAAAAAAAAAAAGCAGGAGGAGGTGAGTTAATTGCATAACAAACTGTTTTAATTGATCAATTTAGTGCTGAGTAAGAGCTAACCCAGCACACCCCGTGGCTGTGCAGGATGGCTGCTTTAGATCACCCTGCGCGGAGAGACTGGGGGGGCTCAGGCCATTGCGGAATGCAGCCCTGGACTGTGAAAGGCACACTCTCTCCCCCTGTGACCAGCTGGGGGGGACCAGGAATCTTTCGGAGGCCTGGGCACCTGGAGGATCATGGGAATCCAGTGCTGAATGGAGGGACGGATGACCTTGTGTGATCTCTTTTCTTTTCTGGCCCCCCTTCCCCCTACCCTCTCGCTGCCCCTCTCTTTCTCACTGGCCCAATCTACCCTCTCTCTACCTTGCCGTTAACTTGCCCCTAACTCCTTCCCTCCACCACCTCTCTCCTCTCACCCACTCCCCTTCTCTCTCTCTCTCTCTCTCTCCCTGACCTCCCTCTCCCTCCCCCTCTCGCTGCTTGAGGACGTTCACACCTTTCAAACAGCTGTGCTGCACAGGCTCCAGGAAGGCCTCAGCTAACAGTGTGCTTTTCCCACATGTGAGCTTACATTTTCACACAACGAAAACTAAAACGCCACTTGTGTTAAACCCAGCTTTCAAATGGAAACTACTGCCTTTTTTCACATGTTAAATTGTCCAAAAACCCCACATGTCTGGAAAAAACCTGACAGTTTGATTTTATAAGTCAGAGGTTGCAGGTTTGATGCCCAAGCTGGGTGCTGCCACTGTATCCTTGGGTGAGGTGGTGAAGTTGGTTTTATCTCAATTCACTAATTACTAATTTACAAAATTATAAAAAATAAAGAAATATAAATTGATGATGTATGCATATATATCGTCATCACCAAACCAAGCAGTTTTTCATTTCTCATAGAAAAGGTAGAATAATTTAAGTAAAGACTGAGCACAGCCAAAAAGGAAACAACAATCTTTCATTTTGACTGAGTGCAGGATTGTATTCGTGATTAAAAGGCACGGTAAGGCTAATGAAGGGAAATCACGCTGCTGTTATCTTATTAGATATCTTTGTAGGAGGATGAGGTGAAATTCAGTGGGGGGTTCTTTCAACAGAATAACATGACAAATACATGAGTAATAAATTCTGGGAAGTTTGGATCCAAATATAGATGGCCTGACTCATAATAATCAATTAATTTAACAAGGATCACTCATCATCATCATCATCTTCATCAATCACAGGACTTAATTCAGTCAAAGGCACTAAGTGCCTTTAAACACATTCTTTTAATTTAAAAACTAATATAGCATACACCCTTAAAAAGATATAGGCCTTCTTTTGACTGAGTTGCATATATGTGTAAACAGACTATGTGCATTAAACGGAATCTGGGCCCACCATCTTCCGCTCGCTTACTTGTCTTATTTATCTCTAACTTCTCTTTGAACCTCAGTCATAAATGCACTTAAGCACTCCTGGAAGGCTTGTGAGAGAAGCCCTATCGATGTTAATCTGGCGATTCCTACCACATGAAAGGCAAACATTCTCAGCCAGGCCTTCTGTTTTAGACATGTGCATTTCTGCGCGTCGCTATATGAATACTGTATATCTCCTGCAATCAAATAAGCCCTGAGTCGTGCATAAATATCCGCCCCTGTATAAATAATGACCTCACACTTCCTGCCAGGACCATGAATAATATCAATGAATTAGCACTATTCTGTGCGACGCTCTCCTTCAGCAATGCTAATGTGAAATGCTGAATAACATCGTTTGCTTTACCGATTGACAAGTATTTGAATATTGATCCGAACAATCAATCGGGGCTCTCGTGTTCTTTTGTATGTCTGAATTATTCAGCATCGTCGATACTTTTGTACTACTTTCTGAGGAGACTAGCATTCAGATAAAATAGTCAAACTTTCCGCTTCTACGCAAGCCCGTGAATCCCCTATGCCAGTAGTTCCATCTGACTTAAAATTTCCAATGACGGCGAGAGGAACCCGTTTACAAGAATGCTGTTCGGACAATGGAACGGCTTCATTCATCAAACTGTGCATATATGCTAAAAAAGGCTGTTTGTACTAATGGTTGTTTGTACATTTTGTTAAGTCCTCAGTAAAAATGGAGGTTTGTGACGTGGCAACAGAAATCACTCTCCATAAATCGTTCTGCTACCCCCCCCCCCTTCCTATAGCATACCATAAAGTTACACATTTAAACACTGCCCTTCAGTCAAAAATGGGAATCGTTGTTCTGTGCCACCCAAAAAAATTAAAACCAGATTGCTAATATTAAAGATGTACCATTTGCTCTTCTTATAGCTACACAGTGGAAAAAAATTAAATTCACATCTCAGAAAGAAGGAAGGAGAAATATGCAACTTAAAAAACCAAAATCCCTTCGGTTTCCAAAATAGGAATGTGGGTTGCATGACTGGAACTTGTCATTCAACACTTGGACAAGTTCACAACCACGGACACCAGATACCGCCACTTGATAAGGTGTCAGGGACCGGGTGCCTCTCTCTCTCTCTCTCTCTCCCTCTCTCTGAGAGACGTTACGCCCCTGACCGCTGTGGCGTTCCAGAGATTTCCAGTCCGCAGACGAGAAGCAGAAGGAGGAAGAGGAGCGTGTAGATGTGTTTCCAGATCATAAGCCGCATATACCCTCTTCTGCAGCTGGAGTGGAACAAATCTACTTTCAATTCTGAAAACTTTTTTTTTTTTTTGGGTTCCACATTCAAGTAGCCCAGGCTGACTGGCTCAGCTCACAGTTACACTCCAGATTTCAGAAACGCTCTGCATATGTTAGGGTTTTATACATTCATAGATTAGGCTTTACTAAAATCATAACAAAAAACGCAAAATAGACATAAAATAGACATAGCATCACTCGTCTAAGATGACATCAAATTTTAATTATTATTTTTTAATTATTTGATGAATTCAATAATTAAGAGCAAAACCTTAAATTTCTGAAATCCACACTGAGATATGGCCCTCCTTGCCTACCGGTATTGTATGGTAAAAATGATACTGTATGAAGCATGTTCACATGCACTGCAAAGGACAAAGTCCTGCATTGCAGAACATGTTGCATAACTGATCACGTTGTGAAATATATTCCATTGTGAAATGTATGCAGAAAAAGAGAAAATGTAAGAGTTGGTCAGGCAGTAATGCCCCGCTGCCTTTTTTAATCCACTGAGATGTACTGAAGGGGAGTGGAAATTACTCCATTTGTAGGGATATTTCAGAACTGTCAAACGAGCAGCTGGGTAGTTCAATCTCAAAACAGTGGAGCGTGCAGGTGAGGGGGTGTGCAGTGTAAAATACAGACGAAAATCTCTCCTATAAAGCCAAACTATAAAGACAAATAAAAGAGCACTACAAACAGGATGGAAAGGATTAAAATATTGGGAGAGGTGTATACTGAATAAGTAATATTTAATAAATACAGTGCAATAAATTTGTTTTCCTGTGGATTTTTCTTAAATCATCAGCACTGGTTTGTAAGCCAGCCATGAACCCAGCATGCCTTGCAGATTCTCCTCTGCTGCCGCTCAAATACAGGTGACCTCATAAAGCCAGGTCGTTTCCGTGGTCACGGCCCACTTGAGGGAGGGGCAGGGCCTGCCGGTGGCCCTGAACAGACGACACCTGCATCTCCCGCTTTCTCTTCAAGCACAGCCTACCTGAAACTCTGCAGTCTACACCTGCAGTGTACACCTTCCCTCAGCAACACAAACTCAGCACGGCACACCTCTAGATCTTCTGTTTAAACAAACCACGCTTTTTCATTCCTTAGCACAACCAGACATTTCATTGCCAGTCCATACTTTCTACAATGACTAGCGCTAACAGTGGTGAACACTGCAGCTGGTTAACTTCTCTGCTTTTTTTGTAAGTTGGTCTGGATAAGAACACCTTCTACATGCCTAAACATCAGCGGAAATGAAATAAAAATATCACCCAATTATAATTAAGTGTCTTTCTTCCTTCCTCTGCACTGCTGTTGGCATATTAGTTTCTCACCCCTTCTGAACAGTTGCCCAGTGCTGGTGTGATGTCTTTTGTCTTGTCGGAAGCTGGTGTAAGCCACTGATCTCCTAAGCTGGGGACAAACTGTGCTGCAGCCGAGCTGAATCTGGGACAGGCGGGAGTGGGATGAATGAATGTAAAATACTCTCACAGTCCTTAGGCTGGAGTTAATCAAACATCCATCACCTTTCAGCATCCCTCCTTACCTGAGCATGTTTACCTTTATCTCGTTTAGCAAACCTCTCGTTTCTTGATCCTTTATTTTCACAGTTTCTTTACGATGATCATACCGATCTCACACCAAATCATTGTTCTCAGTTAACATGGAGTTAATGCAAAGAATACTATGAAAAAGCAATGTGGAAATGCACTCAGGTTTATGCACAAGTGATTCGTGTCTACTAATCCCAACACACAACTTAAACAAAATAATATGGCATTTTACATTAGAGGCCATTATCTGTCTTCTATAAAACATTACATACATTCATTGTAACTAATGTATGAGAGTATAACAAAATGTGATATATAATAGATAGTTGGTAACATACACTGTTATGTTTAAATGATGTATCACATACTAATGGACAGGGTGGCTACATTAGCTGTGTTAGTCTGATTGGGTGCAGTGTGTGTGTTAGTCCGATTGGGTGCAGCGTCTGTGCATTAGTCTGATTGGGTGCAGTGTGTGTGCGTTAGTCTGATTGGATGAAGTGTGTGTGCGTTAGTCTGATTGGGTGCAGTGTGTGTGCGTTAGTCTGATTGGCTGCAGTGTGTGTGCGTTAGTCTGATTGGATGCAGCGTGTGTGCGTTAGTCTGATTGGGTGCAGTGTGTGTTTGAGTTCCAGGGTTTTCACTGTGTGTTGAGTGCAGTGTATGTTTGAGTTCTAGGGTTTTCACTTTGTTTTGAGTGCAGTGTGTTTGAGTTCTAGGGTTTTCACTGTGTGTTGAGTGCAGTGTGTTTGAGTTTTTGGGTTTTCTGTGTGTTGAGTGCAGTGTGTGTTTGAGTTTTTGGGTTTTCACTGTGTGTTGAGTGCAGTGTGTGTTTGAGTTTTAGGGTTTTCACTGTGTGTTGAGTGCAGTGTGTTTTGAGTTCTAGGGTTTTCACTGTGTGTTGAGTGCAGTGTGTTTGAGTTTTAGGGTTTTCACTGTGTGTTGAGTGCAGTGTGTGTTTGAGTTCTAGGGTTTTCACTGTGTTGTGAGTAATGGTGAATGCGATTGTCTGACTGATGTGCAGTCTGAAGGCACACCGCTGA
Organism: Albula goreensis; assembly: GCA_022829145.1. Taxonomy (NCBI): domain Eukaryota; kingdom Metazoa; phylum Chordata; class Actinopteri; order Albuliformes; family Albulidae; genus Albula; species Albula goreensis. The sequence goes on from CM040762.1 coordinate 2,933,697, forward strand.
GGGTTATTGTTTGTGGACAGTGTGGGGAATATTAGCAGGGTGCCTGCTCCACTGACGGTGCTAAATCAACCAGACAGCCACTATCAGCACCACTGAGTCACACACAGGCACACGCACATATGTACACACACGCATGCATGCCCACACTCACACACACACACACACACATGCACACACTCACACTCACACTCACACACACACACACACACACACAAACGCACACACACACACGCATGCGCACACTCAAACACAAAAAAATCTCCAAAAAAACTCTTATTTCATCAGGCAATCTAAAATGTGGAATTTATGAACTATGGAAATACAGGCAAAATGGGACATAGGTCACAGACAACCGCGGGCCCCTGCGAGTTGGGAAATCCCAGGCCGAGACACCACTCCACAAAACATGTGGTTTCTCAGGCACCAAATGTGTGTGCGTCCACCAACACCTGCAACATGCAGGAAACATTTTTTCCCTTCTCAAAGAGATGAATTAGAGTGAGAAAAAATACATAAATAACTGAGCAATCAACAGCATCTCCAAAACACGTTCACTGATCAAAATAAACATGGCCTGCCTTTTACTTCTCAAAAAAATAAGAAGAATAATCTGACAAAACATGAATGCGCGTGCCACGTTTTGATATTGGAAAGTGTGTAACTGTGCCCTGGCAGTCACGGTCGGACCTGTATCTAACTCTCAGCAGATCGTTTTAATACATCAGCTCTTTATTGTTTTTATCACTCATTGGTTTTTAAGTGAAACCATCTCCAGCTTTGAAGTCGGGTCTAAAATTCCCTCTGTCTTCCCCCCAGCCAGACAGTGCAGGCTATATTTTATCAGGAGATCGACAGATAGCGATACAAGCCGTGGAGGACGGCGAAAACCACACGCTCGCCAAGCTGAGCTCTGCTATTTTTACTGCTCCAGCAAAAAAAAAAAAATATTAAATAAAAAATACAGTTCTGAAAAGAAGAAAAAAGAAAAAGGATGAAGGAAAAAAAGGTATAAAAAGCCTGAGATTTCCACGGTGAATGTGTTGTGTTGAGAGGGAATTTGCTGTCGTTATGTAATGACGGATGTATTTTGAAGACTCTGTGACCAAAGAGCCGTGACCAGGGGAGGTGATTTATTTATTTACTTTTTGGCGGGCGTGCGGGGGCCGTAGGCAGGTAGGCTGTGAATCCCTCACAGATGGCCGGTGGGTTGTGGGGGGGGGGGGCAGCTCGGGACACAGATCTGCCCAACGAACTGGGCCTCCATCCTGCCCAATTACCTCATCCCCCCCACCCACCCACAACTCCTCATTTAAATTTGCTTTTAAAATGTATTTAACCTTTACACTAACAAGGTGGGTCAACTGAGATCTAAGGGCTGGATTCCATCAATCAATCGTCATGTATGCGATTCATATGTGCAATTCAATCAAAACAGACTTTAGTCCCTTTAAGGGCAAACGCAATTCAATCAAAACAGACTTTACATTATGACATAAGTTTCTTTTGAGTATTTTCTATTTTTACCTCAGATGAGCTAGCATGTCCTTAGCATTGTGATCTTTTCATTCTGAAATGGAATCATATACGCCTCAAAGACACTAAAGAGCGTGTGTTTGGTTGAATCTAGTCCTTGGTTCTCTTCAGCAATGACGACCTGCGAAAATCAAAGTTGAGCGATGGATGGTGAAGGATTGTATAGCCAATCAGATATTGAGGGTGACTGAGGTGGCCTGATACAGACAGATAGACTTTGTAGGATTTCTATATGGTGAAAATATGAGCAGAGAAAAACCTTTGCGTATGAAGTTATTGTGTATGGAGTTATTAATATTTCGGCTCCGTTAAGCTCATCCTCTAGCTGACCACTTAACTGGCAGTAAGTGACATTAACACAGGGGCAGAATGTTTCACTGGCTCTTTGTCAACTTTTCCCCTCCTTCTGCTGGTTACCATTAGCGACGGGGATGCTAGTATCAAGCCGGTTGCCAGGACAGCGATGTCACTTAGAAAGTCTCAGTGACGACTCTGTCCAACCCATCACAATTAATGCACCTCAACGCAAAGTGACAGCTAATCACTAGAGGGGAGGGTTTTACTCTCATCCGCCAGTTTGAACAGGGCTGTAACTGCAACTCTATCCATTCCGCTGGATTTTATTTCATGTCAGAAATATGCCACTGCGAAGGCTACATTAATGAAAGATGCAGGAGGCATGAATTTTACATTAACATATGACAGTTTTTGTGCCGTTACAAACTGGTGGCTTGTGTACACAGGGATTCTCGGTGAAAATATCAAGCCAAACCATGGTGCACTTCTCCGTGTAAAAGCAGGTCTTTGGGTCAAGGATGGCTTGTCAGTCCCTTTCCTCCCTTGCCTGCATGACAATATGAATGGGTGTCCTCCCTTTCAATCAAATCAAACGCTCCAATCAGAAGGATTAGGTCAGAGGTCAGGGGAAGGGCTTAGGTATTAGGTGAGAGGTGAATGATAGGAGCAGCATGGTTGGTGAGGTGGGGTGGGGGTTTTACCAGTTCTTCCTGTTGCTTTAAATAAATTCGAGGAAGGCATGCAAACACACAAAACAGCTCTCTCTTCTGCTTTTGTGCGTCCACACTTTGCCTCATCGCCATTTACAGCAGCAATGATCTGAGACATGATCAAAGTGTTTCCTCACCCTGAAGCCAATAAAATGCCCATATTCCTTTTGATATGATCCTTTTGAAAATGAAAGCGAAAAAGGAATGCAGTTGGCTGTACCAGATGTTTATAGATCGGACTCATTTGGCCTGTTTTTCTCCGCTTGGCCTTGGATTTACGCCCTTCTGAGAGGTTCGTTATCGTTACTTACTTTTGAGCGAAAACTTAAAGGCCTCCTACCGTCAGTTTTACTTCTGGGTTTTTTTGGAAAATTAAATCCACAAAAAGGAAGCAGAGTGGAGTTAGTACGAAAGTAACCCCTCCTCATTTACTCAGTAGCTTTACAAACATAACAGCTATGCCACATCGGTAATATATGCAAGAACACACATCAGAGCGTGTGGGAAGCCATTTTAGGAGTAAGAAAATTGACTTTTTGCGGCCAAAACACTAAACCTTTCACTGATATCTTTGAATTTTTTTGGATCATTGTTCTACAAGATTTTCAAATGACAGGATGTGACACACAACTGAAAAATGTCAAAACGAGTCAAGAAGGCCTTGAAGCCTTGTTCAGATCAGAAACACCAGAGAAGTGGAACTGATACAAAAAAAAAAAAAAAAAAACAGTTCAGGGTTAGGAAAGGAAGACTACGGGGGAGATTTAATTGAATTCTTAGATGGATTTAACAGGGTGAACTACAAAGGGATTTTCAGGTTGAATTCAGTCAGTAGAACAAGCAGACATAGATGGAAATTAGTTAAGGTTAAATTCCGAATTGATTTGAGGAAGTGATATTTCACACAAAGTTGTTAAAGCTTGGAACAGCTTGTCAGGTCAGGTAGTAGAATATTTTCAATGGAATTTGTACAATGGGAATGGGAGGGTTGTAAAACCACCCAGTCTAATCAGACAGGGGCTTGCAAATCTAACCTGCTATTAAATGAACCTTCTATTAAAAAGTAACTTCAAAAACATCAAACTATTTGTTTCCTAATTGTTTGTTATTATTTAGTAAAATGTCTTTAAAAGAGCAGCCCTGAGGTGCGCCGTTAGGTAAGACAATTGCGACAGCGTGCGAGAGAGCCCGCGCGCAGAGCCAGGCTTCCTCCACACACTGGGTCCAGATTGTCGGCTAATGGCCGAAACCCCCGCGGACACGTTCGCGTGGAGCTGGGGCCGCTGGTCTGGAACAGCACGGATGGAGAGCGCTGTAAATTAAATGTGTGGTCTGCGCAATCCAGAGGGGTTACTATGGTTGGGGGGGAGGGGAAGGAGTGGGGGGGGGGGGTGGGGGATGGGGGGTTCACCTATCAACTCCCTGTTGCCCTGTAAAACCATTCTAAGTTGCTGGCTGTAATTTTTTTTTCTACCCCCAACACCCCCAAGGCCAGCCTCCCTAACTCCAACACTCAGTGGAGTTTCTGCAGCATGACCTGGGGGTAGGTAATCTCTCATTTCTTAGGCTATAAAGAAGCGTTTGTTTATCTGTTTAGTTCCTCCCTTCTTTTCAGGTGTTGGGAGTGATTGGACAGGAATGCACAAAGCAGAACATGCGGCCGTACGAATATATGATGACAAGAACAGGCTGTTCAGCGCAACTTGGCACCTCATTTTCCTACAGCTCAGAAAGTATTCAGCGCTGCACCAAGCCTGGACTCGACTCTCTGTTAGCACTACAGGCCTATTCAGCTCCTGCTCAGATATTCAGGTCCTGAGGGCTGAATGCTCTGCAGATATCTGAATCAGCCATTAACCCGATTCAAATAATTACCAGCTCCTGGACCAAGGAGCAAATACCTGCAGATGTTGTAGCCCTCAGGCCTTGTATTTGAATAGCGTTACTCTACTACATGACCTGGCAAGCTGTTCCTTGCAGGTGCTGTAAGAATAAGGTAGCAGGGGAATGGGTGAAGCCCAAGGATTTCTGGGAAATGTAGTTGGAAATGGGGATTGGATAAAACTGAAACCTCATTTTGGTTGCAAAGAATATTGGGGCATGTAGTCCTTGTAAATGATTCAGGCCCTTCTGGAAAATGTAGTCCTGCCGAATCAAGTTTTGGGTGACACACAAGGTACTTTATCGAGTAGGGTGAAGCAAAGCAATGAATGCTGGGAGATGTAGTCTTGATATGACGATTTGACGAAGCAGAAAGATCTACAGGCCTCAGATGTATAGCCTCAGATACAATGCATGAGAACTCTTATGTTAGCTTAAGGAGTCGTTTTGTGGAAATGACCCCGGCACCCTGACGAGCCACAGTTAATGTGTTTGTTCTGGAACACAGTGTTCTCTCAAGGAGGAGGGTTATGACCTCAGACGGTAAACGCGCAGGGACGCGTCACCGAGTGAGAGCGCAGTATTTTCACAGCGTTTAACATCGGTCTGGCCTTTTCCCGAACGCGGTGTCTATTTATTGAGTACACACCACAGTTTAACCTAATCTGGCAGCCTGCCCCAAGGGTATCCAATCAGATTATTACACTTTATTACGCTGCAGTTCCAAATTTTATTACGCGCGTTTTTTTTTTTTTTTTTTTTACATTCCCAAAAAACACAGACCCCTGCCAGCGCTTCTGGATAACTTTACCATCAGTGATGTCATTTGCGGGTGATAGAAACTGGGTTAGCATATTGCTGTAAAGGTATTTTGTTTAATGCATACAGGAGAACTTCACATATACAGCTAAAACTTCCCATAGCCTGATGGATAATGAAACTTTCTTGCCCTCTGCTATGAAGAGGGGTCCGTCACTTTACCAATAAGATGACTGGACTAAGATCGGTGCTTGAGATTTACCGACAGAACAGAGCAGTGTCATTCTTCGATTAACAGTGACAATGCAATCACAAAACAACACAGGCAGTCGTAGTGCTACGGCAGCAGGGGGTGTGTAGCGTGGGGGCCGGGGGTTGGTGAGAGAAACAGCAGCAAACGTTTGGGACGCACACTGAATCTGAGGTGACACTGCCCTGTTTGCTTTGGGGACCCCAACGCACACCAGACTTCAGTGTGTTTACCCCTGAAGCTCAAATCTCACCCTCACACCCTGGAGAGGGAGCGAGGGACAGAGAGAGAGAGAGAGAGAGAGAGCGAGGACAGAGAGAGAGAGAGAGAGAGAGAGCGAGGGACAGAGAGAGAGAGAGAGAGAGAGAGAGAGAGAGAGAGCGAGAGAGAGAGAGAGAGAGAGAGAGCGAGAGAGAGAGAGAGCGAGGGACAGAGAGAGAGAGAGAGAGAGAGAGAGAGAGAGGGAGGACAGAGAGAGAGAGAGAGCGAGAGAGAGAGAGCGAGGGACAGAGAGAGAGAGCGAGAGAGAGAGAGAGGGACAGAGAGAGAGAGAGAGAGAGAGAGAGAGAGAGAGAGAGAGAGAGAGAGAGGAGGACAGCAAGCAGGCTACTACAGCAGCACACAGCCCCATGTACAGATTAGTTGCACTTGTTTTTCATGGTTTATTAATGTTCATTTTTTTTTAGTTATAGTTTTTTATGACTGATGAATATACATTTCCGTAATCACTGCTACCATTTTCTGTTATTGTCTGCAGAACTCTCCCTTTTGCTTTGGCAATACAAAGAGCTGCACCTGTCATACCAGTAAAGCTGGCTGAATTGAGCTGAACTGAACTGAAAGATAGAAACACGGAGCTGACATGTGGGGGCCATGTTGTGTCTCTGTCTGTCACCCGAATCTCACGTCTCGCCCAGCCTCCCCGGCCCCCGTGTGACTTTGTGGAGTATCCGCCCGTCTGTTGAAGAACAATTCTGTGACCCCGACGCGACGAAAAGATAAACAAGTATAAAAATAATTAAAGTATTTCTTTATTCTAACGCAAGAAAAAAACAACATGCCTGCCCGCCACACGTCTGTTAATTACAAACCGTTGGAGACAATTAGCTGAAACTGAGAGCCGCACGAAGCCGCAAGCAACTTTTCAGCACAGCGGCCCCAGCTCTCGCTCAAACCCGCCGAGAACACATCAAACGATCGCTTCGCTAGCGTTTCCACGGCAACGCTAATATATTCGCCAGCCAGCGTGTGTGTGTGTGTGTGTGTGTGTATGTGTTACTGGAAAGCATTTCAACACATATCGCACCCCCCACCCCACCTAACAGTTTTAAATATGATTTAAAATATTGCTTCATATACAGATATATGCGTCGCATTAACAGTCGAAATTACGCAGCAAAATTACATAGGGGACCCACCGAGTCTCTCGCAATCACTCTCTCTCTCTCTCCCTCCCTCCCTCTCTTGTTGAGTTATCACAGGGAGATGAATGAGGACAAGAACGTTAGCCTAAGTTTAATATTTAAGGGTGACGGGGGGCACTTCCACTTTTTGCAAACCCCCCCACCCTGCCTCCGAAACACATGTCTTTAAATTCAGGAATTTTGAGGGTGCGAGAGAGAGCCGTTTCTCAGTGTGCAAATTTGGACTCTTCACCCCAGCTGTTTATTTCCATATTGGCTCTCGGCCTCCGTGCGCTGCACAGGTAGAGACCGGTTTCAGGATCGCACGCACCTGCAGAACTGCAGCTCACCTCTACCTGCTCTTACATACTCACCTTACCTGTGCATCCACCAATCACGGATCAGTGTCCTCCTACAGCTCTCTCATCACTGTTACAATGCCCTATCTCTCAGTGATCTGTCACACTGACACACCACTATATATACAGTACTTATATATCATTATACATATCAGCACCTCTGCTCTCTTCTTCTCTTTCTCTCTTTCTCCCTCCCTCACTCTCTCTCTAGCTTCCTCCCTCAGACTCTCCTCCTCCTCCTCTTGAGTACCATCTCCCTCTCTCTCTCTCTCCTCCCTCTCTCTCTCTCTCTCTTTCTCTCTCCCCCTCAAAATTCCAAATTCCCAATTCGAGACGCTTCATTGTCTGGAAATACATTGTTGAATTCTTGTCAAAGCAAACATCGGTGTATTTTAACATCCAAGAACACAGTGAAATGATATATAATTACACTATAAAACCACAATAATTATGATGACAAAAAAATATCAATAGCATCAATGATAACAGTAATACTAAAAACGAATAGTAATTTACATGCACATAATCAGTGTCCATCCGTCAGGTTGTTGCGATTGTGCTGCAAACGGGGCGGTCGGCTCCTCGTCTCGCCTCAACGTTCTGCCCCCCAACACTCCCTTCTTGTCTCACCCTCCCTCTCTTTCTCCATCTCTCTCTCAACAATCTTACCCCCCCTTTTTCTCCCCCACCCAGAGAGGTCGCATGTACCAGTTACAGAGCGGCTCCCTGCACTTACAGTAAATGAGGGCCGGGGGGGGGGGGCGCAGAGATGCATTAGATTAGGCTGGAGCACAGGCATGACTGATGGGGGTGGGCTGCCCCCCCGTGAGCTGAGGCTGGGGAAATAAACGCTCGGCACATCCCACATATTACTGCCCCCAGATTACTGTGGGGGTGGGGGGGGTTTTGGGGGGCCATTCGGATTGAATAATGCTGGTTGAACGCGGCCGCTGAAATTGAACTGTCAGGGGCAAAGATCCGCTTACCCCCTTAAAAACACCACGGGGACAGAGAGACAGAGAGAGAGAGAGAGGGAGGGAGGGAGAGAGAGAGGGGGGGAGGAAGAGAGAGAGATGGAGCGAAGGGACAGAGAGAGAGAAAGAAAAAGAAGGAGAGTAAGAGGGAGAGAGAGAGATGATATGGAGGGAGGTATAGAAAGACAGAAGGATGGAGGGACAGAGAGGAAGATAAAAACAGAGCGGGAGAAACAGAAACAGGAGTACGGGGGGGGTGGGTGAAGGGCTAACAGAAGGAGTGTTGGCTGCTTGGACCCAGCACTCCAATCACAAGCTTTCATTTACAGAAAACAAATAAATAAATCCCGAAATACACAGTCCTTCACTCCGAGGGATATTGCCCTGCGCTTCCTCTCCTTATTTTCTGCATTGGAAGGCCCAGAACGTGATCCAGCAGCAGCCCTAATTTGCCCTTTAAAGCGTTACGAGCAAATTCTCCGTCTTCTTGCTTTGCTTTCTGCCTCTCAGCACGTCTGCTACATCATGGGCTCAGTGATCACTGAAACACATGAAAACACATAATTGACAAAAAGACTTGCGTAAATATTGCAAGTGACACTTGCGTAAGTATTCTCCACGCAGGAGTTAAGGGAGAAAAAGCCCTAATTTCTCATCATTACCACCTGTCTTCTACCACTTCTTCTTCTGTCAGATTCTCTCTCCTTTTAATCCTGACTGACATCTTTCTAACAAAAAGCAGCAGAAAAAAAACATTCGGTTTAAAATAATAAAAATAAGAATGTGAGGAGTGCGAGTCCTCCGTTCCGGCTTGTTTGGGCCTGCAGCTTGGAGCACTGATCTTCTCATTACAGCCCGGCTCATTAAAACCTCCCCTACAGTAACGGCACACTGACACAGGGAGAGAGGGAGGGAGGGAGAGAGACAGAGAGAGGGAGGGAGAGAGAGATTGGAGGGAAAGATGAGATGGAGGGAGGTAGGGACAGAGAAAAGAAGGACATTGGGTGAGAGTGATAAAAGAGAAATGCAAGAGGAGAGAGAGGAAGAGATGGAGGGAAAGAGGAAATGGAGGGAGGCAGAGACAGAAATTTGGGGGAGTGAGAGAATGACAAGGGGAGAGAGATAGGGAGAAAAATGTGAAGAGAAGGAGACCGGGTGAGAGTGATAAGGGAGACATGGAAGGAGAGAGAGAGGGAAAGATTGAGGAGAAGGAGAGCGAGACAGAAAGGGATGGAGTGAGTGAGAGAGAGGGAGGAGAGAGAAGGACAGAAGGACTGAAAGACCTCCCTCTCTGTCCCAACGCGGGGCTCAAAAACAGTCTGACACATCTCATTCAAAACACCATACCACTGCAGCCTGTCTCATATAACCTAATGTAATGCCATAATAAAACTGTTTTACTCTTATCTATTTGGAGATAGATAGACTTTTTATGGTGCTGTGTATTAGTTCCAGAACTGTCCGTCAGTCACCTCTTCTTAAGGTCAGGGAGCAATATGGTCAGTGTTCCTGTAATTTGCTTTGTATTGTGTGTCGTGCCCAATTGTGTGTGTGTGTGTGTGTATGCAGGCATGCATGAGTGTGTGAACATGCACGCATATGTTTGTGTGCGTACATGAGTGTGTACATGATTCTGTGTGAGTGTGAATGTGGACATGAAAGTTTGTGCGTGAGTGTGATTTTGATAGTGGCTGTCTAGTACTTTGGGGCAATTGAACAGAAAATTTCTCCACAACAAACAGGATACTTATATTCACATATCCTCATTTAACTGGCTGCTACCGTCCTCATGGCGGCTGTAATTCCAGCAGATGCTACTAAGCATTGGTGATGAGACCTGTGTTAGCCACTCCACGCATGGAAGTGAAACAACAGACTCTTAAACCACGAGCGAGGGAGCGCTAGTGAAGACAGGTGCTAACAAATGCTAAATTGCTGTCGCTATATCAAGACCGTTTCTGGCTGTGTTATGGTTTATATCACTGTGTGTGTGTGTGTGTGTGTGTGTGTGTGTGTGTTTTCAACCTTAACACTCCGATAATTCAGAGCAAAAACACTTCCAAGGGCGGCCTGGCCTGCTCATTAATTTGCATGGAGAGCAGCCTCTCTGCCAGGGAGTCTACAGCAAGCAATGATGAGAACTTCTTATCTGTGACAGGAAGGCGCTCAGAGCTTAGGGCATCTCGCTGGCGATTGACTATCTCTGGGTTTACACAATGACTAGTGATGGTGGTGGGCAGCGGGTAGGGGGCTATGCCTGCAGACAGAAGGCTTGGAGGCAGGATAACTGGATGACCTCGTGTAGCCTTAGTCCAGCAAGTTCCCGGTGGAAGGGCTCAAGGGCTAAGTACCGGTCTGGTTAAGATCCATCAAACTCCTTAACAATGCAATCAAGCAAATGCGTATTCACAATAGCTGCAACCAGGCCACTCCCATTTTAGTCAATTGGAATGAACATAAATACACACCTTCACACATACACACACAGACACACACACTTGACCTCCATGCCAAATTTCAGCCTCCTAGGGTGAAAACTGTGGCCACCAAAGGGTGGGGAAATTTTTGTGGACCAACCGACAGAGTGAGCTATAGAGCTGCTGGTCGCACCTAAAAATGGCTGGCGATCGTCGACGGGAATTTCTCGATAACCACACTTTGTGACCTTGCCATCCTTACCAGATTTAGCTGGACAGTGCTTTGCTGCAAAAAAATCATTGTTCATTATTTTTGACCAGCGTAGGATGCCTTGGTGCAGCCTGCAAACACTGTGCCGGCTCTACAACAATACGGAAGCCACCAAATCGGCCCACGCGTACACACTAGGCTCTGCGTCAGACGCACAAGCCCCATCATTTGGGGAGGAGAAACAGTACGCAGCACACCGCTTCAGCTCCCAAACGGGATCTGCTGTGCAAGCAAACTGCAGTGTCGCAGCAATACGACGGGCCTTTGAAAAATGACTGGACATTCAGAGCAGGGAAGAGAATTGGGACAGAAATTAGTGGAAGTAAAAGGTAAACATACACTCTGCTGGTCTACTTTAAAGAAATGCCACCTAAAACTAGAGCAAAGTGTAAATTATTACAATGTCCCAACTGGGCTAACATTGGGACAAAGTAACCAAAAAACAAAGCAAGCTGGGGTGCTATTGGGCTCTAAATTGTGAGAGCACATAGGCTGACTATCTCTCCACCCCCACAGAAACAGCGCAGAGAGAGATCCTGACCAAGTACATCCTCAGCAACCATAGCCTAGTACATGCAAACATTCATGGCTAACAAAAGACGAATGGAGAAATGGTCACTGCAAGCAAGATGAGGTGGAGGCAAAGATGCATTTTATCCTCCACAGTATACACAAACTACGTGATATTAAGACTTTCTACAAAAGAAAAATAAAACTCTGTGACCACACATTACAGAGAGAGGGACCCAGCACAGTAGGGAATAGCATGCTATAGCCTGGGTGACAGTGACACCACTCTTACCATCTGTTATTTGTTTGCCAACTGAATTTGGGACTAATCAGTCCCAAACTCTGAGCTTTATACTTCTGAGGTTCTACTGCAGCTATTTTTTTTCACAGGTCTGCATTTTGAGGGGGCCACCTCATTGATTCTTTAAGAAACCCATTCACGCCATGTGTGTGCTCAACACATGGAGATGAAATGGTCGGTTCCATGGAGGAATAAAGGTGTGCAGGTATCATAAGGGATCAATGCACCACAGAGGCCTGGGACTGTCCCAGAGTATTTCCCTCTTTCTTTCTCTCCCTGTCTCCCTCCCCCCATCCATCTCGCTCCCCTCCTCCCTCTCTCTTCTTCCCTGCCTCTTCCGCTGCTGTTTGAAGCATAATCTGGTCTGCAGTCTATCAAGGCTACAGCGATCTAGCTATCGACAAGCTCTCATGTGTGAGTGTGTGTGTGTGTGTGCGACAGAAAGTGTGAGCCTGGGGGTTGCAGGGGAAACCAAGGAGAAGGGGGCTGAAGCAACCTCGCTGGCACCCAGCAGAGATGAAAAAGAATCCCTTTCAAAATAAATAAATACTTAACAAAAAAGAGCCGACTACAGCGTTCCAGAAACATACTGAAAGGGCTTGGCTTGGCTCGGAGGCTAACGTGCTAATGCGCTAACGTTATTCAGCAGATTAATGGCGGCTCTCTCTCCCAGGCGACAGACGAGAGATGAAATATTCAGCAAGTCGTGACCGTAAGATGATTTTTTTCCCCCCTCTCTCTTCTTTTTGAAAAACGAGATTTTAATTTGGGAGGTTGGCCCCAGCGTTTGTCAGTCCTACAACGACAGCTCTCATGAGGGCATAAGAGATTTGCATATGAACCTGTGCTATTCCCTCCCTCAGGTTACAGGTATTCTAAACAAGGATTGTATAGTATGATGATATGTATGGTAACAGGGAAGTAAGGTTTCATTGGTCAAGTTCTACATCTGGTCCAATGACTGCACTGGCTGTGGACAGAAAGATGTTTTTCATTGGTTCACTCAGGTCAAAGATTGACAAATGACTGCAGCTCCACAGGGTCTCATGAAATATAGTCTATAACTAGTGAATAGCTCTCAAAGTTCTTCACCCTTCATGCATGCTGTAGTTTGTTGACGTAAAGAATTGCTGAGCTAACAGGGGTTTCACTGATGGACAGAATTGTTGATGAGGGCACATTTTTCATTATAAAACATTCCAAAACTTCCCATCAAGACAACAGGAACTGAAGTTTAATTTGTGATTTGATTCATGTGACAGGGGTACATTTTCTTTTCTCGAGAGGGGTAAATCCACGGAAATGAAGAGGAGCAGAATTTTGAGATTGTGAGGACTCTGATTCATGTGATTTTATTTCATTTGAGTTCGGAGAGGAGCTCAGTTCAGGTCAAGAAATGTGAAGAGGCTGTCGGTGGATCGGGAAGAGGCTCAGTGGACTTGATTCAGTCTGTGGACAGGAATCGATTCATTCTTCTTGATTTGGGATTGGTTGGTGAGGACACGATTCAGGAAGAGAAAGGAGAAGAGACTGTTTGCACATCACTGTGCCACTGAAAAGATTTGTGTGAATTTAGGCAGAGGAACAAAACTGGGGAGCCAGTCAGTCAGGAATTGGACTACGGCGGGACTCGATTCAGGGGTGAAAGGGAAAGCCGCTCTTGTGTTCACAAGCGCTCAGCGCGATCGGGGAAATACCACACTGTGACCAGCCTCTACGGAGGATCGCGCCTGAAGCGCAGGGGAAAGTGAAATGGGAATTATTTACATTTAAATGAAGGAGGTTTATGCGTCGGGGCAGCTCCCTGCAAAAGAAAAAGAGAGAGGGAGAGAGAGAGAGGACCTGCACCCCAGCAAAGCTCTCTAAGAGGTGACACACTCCCTCCCTCTCTATTTACCCACCGTATGACATGATAATAATGAACTGCACCCGACCGACTGCTACCGCCTCTGAATTCCAATCGGCGAGTTTGAAATCAACCCCCGCTCGTCCTCGCACGCTTCCAGACCCATGCCTCGTCTTCAGGGTAATTAAAGATTAGGCATCGTTTTTAACAGGGAAACATCTTCTACTGGGCGTTGGTGCGAATGCTTCATATGTTGAAGCAGAAGTCTGAGACAGGCGGAAAATAAAGGAATTCTCTGCAAAACTTTCGACCCGTAGGTTGGCATGGCGCCGATTAGGATCTTATCAAAGATCAGGTAAAAACGAGGGCTATCGCTAAACTGTAATCGCTTCTAAATCAGCGCAGTGGTTTCCATTTAACGCTCCTCATTTCCAATGGCACTTGATTTTACATTTTATTACGGGTCCTCTCTGTTCTGAAAGGCTCACGAAAGGCTATCAACACAAAGATTTCAAGTATAGGAAAACACAACATACAACACGAGAGGGGGACATGTTAAGTGAGGCAGTTGACCTGTTTTTTCATGAGTATCAATACACTATTATGTTGTCTACTACATCGACATTCGTGAAGCTGGTCTGAAACCGAAACCATGCACGCACATATTTAGCCACTCACGCACACACACACAGTCACACACAAGCAAACACACACGCATACACAATGAACAACTCGTTTTATTCGCTTATTTCAATGATCCAATCCATGATTTCAATCCATCCAATCAAAAACCTGATGCAATGCTTAGTCATACTCTACTGGGTGAAAATGGACAATATCACCACAGAATTTTTTTTTTACTTGTAGGGGATTAAGTATATATTTTTTTCTCAGGTTATAGTGCATGTCAACAAGACAAACAGAATGTAAATCTGAAGCAGTCTGCATTTTTGCAGCCCTAATGACTAGGCCTAGACCAACAAGGGTTGCCACCTCCATGTTGCAGAAATCCAGGGAATGTCAGACTGGGTTTGAGTGGACATGAAAGTGACTATGATTTTGTACAAAGTCGGGTGGGAATTCCTGGAACGGTCCTGAAAATTCCAAGTAGAATTCCTAAGATCGACCAATTAAGTGACAAAACAACATGCATTATTAAACCCTGATGGAACACAATCCAGCTAAGTAAACTGATCCTCTCTGGAAGGCAGCACAAAAATGCAGTTTAAATTTCACAAGTTTCATTCTCCTGACACACTGCTACTTCTGTATGCTAATTTAACACGCAGCTACTGTTTTCCACTGCGTCCGTTTTAAGGGATTAATTTAGAGCTCCTATTTTCATACTTGTGCAACTTGTAATTGCACGATTTGCATTCATTTATTTCTTTTATGTATAATCTACACTATATCCCAGAGAGAGAGAGAGAGAGAGAGAGAGTGCTAGAACCATTTCAGGATTGTATCAACCAGTCTGTATCCAAGGATGTGATTTTTTCCTGACTGGTATATCCTGATATTTCCAGTCCCTACAGTCTAAGCCAGAGGCTGATGTTTTGAGTGCGCCATGAGCACACTCACATTAAGGCCGTTTGCACTCTTTTGACAGCTGACGGTAGGAGGCAACGCTCAGTGACGATGCCAAACACTAATGGCGCCACAGACATTCAGGGTGAAAAATTTGAATCAAGTCCCCCGTATCAAATTTCCAAATACAGTTGGTCGAATAATTGTTCAACTCCATTGCCTTTGTTTAACTGCGCTTTACAGACACATTAACATCCACAAAGCGATGATAGACAGGCTGCTGGACAGACCCCAGTATAATGGCGGATGGTAAAGTTTCTGCCATTGCAGATCTATAGCATATATGCTTTGGGTTGCACCAAAACCTTATGAAAAAGGTGTAGGGCTGAGGCCGACCTCACTGCACTCAGTCTTTGCATGGATAACAAAAATGAGCAAAACATATAAATAAATACATTTATATAATGTAATTTGATGGTTAAAATGATCCATCATGCTGGTAGGAAGTTCTAGAGCACCCCAGAGTTATCAATCAATATTCAAGTCAGGGGACCTTCTGAGGGGAAACTGGACCAAACTGGACAGAACAGGCCCAAACCAGACAAAACCGGCCCACCCCGCTGATTGCCTGCAGCACCACTGTCTCCACATGCGCAGGTTTGATCCGTCCACACGTTTCACAAAGCGATGCAAAAAGCTGTCAGTATGCACATATTTAATTTGGTACTCACTCCACCTTTGGTCTGTTGCTCTGGTCCACAATGTATTAACATTCCGGGAGAAACAAAACTCCTTTATTACCTCGGAAAATGAAGGTTTTTTTTTTGTCCGGTAATTGTGAGGCACTTACCATGTTTTATATAAAATGGTAATTAGCACACCTGATTATGCATTCCACAGACTGATCCACTGAAGGGAATGGTCCTTACTGAATAGTCTGTTTATGACATCATTTGCAGTACTTAGTACTGTTTATCTACCTGTCTGTCTGTCTGTCTGTCTGTCTGACTGTCTGCCCCTCTGTCTGTCTATCTGTCTGTCTGTCCGTCTATCTATTTAATTTCATAATACCAATAACAAAAGATTATAAAGACAATACTATTGAATTAAGTGGAGGATACCTGAGAAAGGTGTTTCCCTTTAGATCAGACTGGCAAGCGCCATTTCGTGGAATGTGAGGTCATGTGATCTGAACAGACATGAAGTCTGTTCAACATCAAAGTCAAAAGATATTTATGAAAATACATGCTAATCACAAATAATATTCCTGACTTCAAAAGAGCACACAACTGCATACACATAAAAAGGCACGGCAAAATGTTTCAATTCATTATTACCATAAATATTCAAGGGGGCTTTCATTAGCTCCAAAAACATAAAAATTACAACACAAAAATCACAAGATTCATTTTTAGAAAGTGAGGTAAGCTGTTTGAGATTCTCTTTTTGAATATTATAGAATAACTGATTGATAGTGTGGACGTATAACAAAACTTTCCATCCCTGCGCCAGGAAGAAGTCATGTGACCTGGTCAGCCAATAACAACTAAGACACATGCTGAGGAGGGAACAGGAAGTTTAGAAGTGTGATCCATGTCCATTTGTATGCACACCTATGGGAATCAGGAAGATAACCAATTACTGTCCATGATGAAAAGCTTTGTGCACACAATTTAAATGCCATTAAACATTAAACTCTCAGCATTGTAAGACAAGCTGTGTGTCCTACAAAAAAACCCCCTCTTCATTACGGTTATTACTATAAGCATAACCAAAACTATTATGCAAATATTTTTGCAATCGTCGCAGTGGCAAGAGGGGAGAGAGAGAGAGAGGAAAAAAAATCAATATTCCAACCTAACGAGCAACTCGTTTGAAAACAGACACAAAAACAACAGCTTGCGCAATTACCTATCATTAGCTTCCATTTCCCTGCAATTTACACCCTCGCTGCACAATCAAGAGCTTTCACAGACCAATTTCAATTAGCCTTAATAAAAGGACTCCTGACGGGAGGCTGCTCAGAGACCCTATGCTCGGTTTGTACCGTAATCACGCTCTTTTATACGGACGCTTGCTCCCTCTCTCTCTTTCTATTTCTCTCTCACACACACATGCACACACAGGCACACGTGCGATACACACACACACACACACAGACATGCAGCCGCACGCGCACACACCGGCACGTTTGTGGTTAAAGCGCAGCGAGAAAGATTCCCTCAGTTTTAATAGGTCAGCTTTAGTTCCAGGCGTCTTCAGGCAGCCCGCTCTCTGCTCTGTTACTGAGTTTATTCTACAACCCCCCTTCACCCCCCCGCCCCCCGCCCCACTCCCCCTGACAGCCCCCCAATCCCACTCGAAACTTCTGGTCTCCCGGCAGAAATGTAGATTTGAATACAGACAGTGTGAACTCACCCCGGTGAGCAGCAAGCCCTCGCGTGCAGAAACAGTCACCAGACTCTGCGAGCAGTGAGTCAAACAGCCGCTCCACGGACATGTGACACGCTCTCATACCCCCATCACCGAGGTGGGTGGGGGGGGGGGGTGGCGGAGGGGAGGGGGGAAGAGGGAAAATGAGAGAGAGAAATGCAAAAAAGAACAGAGGGAAAAAAAACCCCAAAGAAACGAGCTCAAGCACAAACAGACAGGCACACAACACACGGTAATGTGAAGGAGCACTGAAAAGCTCAACGTTGGGGAACACACGCTGAAGAGGAGAGAGAGAGAGAGAGAGAGCGTCAGTGAGCGGAGAGGAGGAGGAGAGAGAGAGTGTGAGAGAAGAGAGCGAGGGGGAATTAATAATCCAACTGGCAGAGCCCCCAGTGTGGTTTATCACACTGCTTCCTCTTAAGCCACTGAGGAGTGGAGATTTAAGGTGGGGAGGGCGCCGCGCTCCATTGGTTCGCTCGGCTCATTCCTCCACATCACGGCCAATCACGCCGCGGCTTTGCACGCCGCCGTACAAATACGCGGTCAGGTCTGCGCCGAGTGGGTCTCAGGACGGGGGGTCTGCATGCAACCCAGAGAGAGAAGGAGCGCGGGAGGGAGGGAGGGGGAGACTGAAAGAAGGAAGAAATAAAGGTGGGATGAAAGAGAGAGATAGAGAGAGTAAGGGAGTGGGAAAGAGAGAGAGAGACTGAGAGAGAGCTCAGCTGATGTTTGGGGGTGCAGGGATCTCCCGGGCTCGTGCCGTAGAGCGGCGTCCAGTTAATGAGCCATAAAGTTTATCAAAGCGTCAACGCTCTCCTCAGCGCATGGGTCAGCAGCAAGGAAACACCCACGCCCCCTTCCCCCCGTCCACCTCCACCCCCAAACTCCAAACCCGCATTACACCGAACGCAGTCATCGCCCCCGCCCCCGTCCCCATCATGAAATATATATCCACATATAAACAAATAAAGATATAAATAAATAAGGACAGCGCGAAACGACGCTGGCTCCCGCTCCCCTTGCTGTCAAGCATGATTACTGGCAACTCCTGGCCTGCTGTTTCCCTGTGTCCTCTGACAGCGAGTACATTTCACAGCTCGGCGGATTCGCAGAGTGGGCGGCTCAGGCACCTACATGATACGAAGGAACACGAGATATTCTAAAACAATATGATTACTCTGCTCTGGCTTTTTTTAATTTTTTTTATTTTACAGTGTCCCGGTTTCTGCTTTCTGTTTTTACTGCTCAGAGATGCCAGCAATCACTTGCTGATATTCGGCATTTATCCTTAGGGCACAGGGGCACACACACAGACACACACACACATGCACACACACACACATACACATGCACACACTCACACACACACACACACACACATACACATGCACACATACACGCACACACGTACAAAATTACACACACACACATGCACACACACACACACACAGTCACACACTGTCACATATATATAATATTATACACATTCAGACACACACCTGCACACACACTTCTCCACAAACACACATATATTCAATTACTAACCTGTATGTGGTACACATGAACATCTACATGCACACTAATATAAGCACATTTGTGCATTATACACACTTGTGCATGCACACATTTGCATATGCACGTGTGCACACAAACAGACATACATACACTAGCACGCAGAAATGCACACATGTAAACAAGCATGCATGAATAACATACACACGCACATGCACACACGAACACACACACACACACACACACAGAGATAACCATTTGTTTTATTTTTTCCTACTTTCTAATTTTCCTCTACTTTCCCTATCCACCCTGGGTCATAACCCTCCATCTCAGAACAGAAAACCGATCATCATCGTCATCTCCTCTCCCAGTCCTGTTTAAAAGAGAAACACGCCAGCTGAGATCCAATCAAGCACATTAAGTCACTTCAAGAGCACATACAAGTCAATCAAACGGACTTTGCATTGTGAAGCATCCATGCAAACCTGCCTTTCGGAATGCGTTGTTTATATTCCAAAATAGCATAAATCCTTCAAGAGTACTATTTTGAGAATAAGGGTCTATTCTGATTGAACAGCATGTGTCCTTAAATAGAATAAAGTCAGTTTAGATTGAATAGCATGTGTCCTTAAACAGGCTAAGTGCATGTGATTGGATACCAGATTTGCTCTCTGTTTCTGTGGATACGGCAGGCGGCTGTGCTGTATTATTTATGACGGCAGCACAAAGGAGCAGGGAGTACAGTAAACACACCCGCCGAGGCGTTTGTCACGCAGAATGCACGGTCTGTGCCGCAGGATCGCGCCGTTTCTGGAGCGCTCGTTCAGGCACACGCGCGCTCACACACACATAGGCAGATTGAGAGCATTGTGTTACTTAATAAACATATAATCATAAACAGCCAGATAACACACGGCCCTGCCAACATCATGACCTGGCAGGACCTCTGAGTAATTCAGTGTTTTCCGCTCTTTACTCGTTGTTGTCATGGAGAGCCCTGACGCGCAGTTTATATGTTGTGAAGTCGGTGCACGTCTGTGTGGTACTGTGTGCATGCATGCATCTGTGAGCTTGCATGTCTGAATGTGTGTGTGTGTGTGTGTGTGTGTGTTTACCAGGGGCATTGCTGGACTTAAAGCACAACTAGGACACAGGCCCCCAGCATGCACATCCACACACTTGCAATTTATGATACATTTTAAAAAACGAAATTTTTTTCATGACTAACAAAATATTACTGAGGCATGTGCACCAGTGTATAGGGTCTGATGATGCCGCTACTGTATGCATAGCCAGTGTATATATTTAGTATACATATATATATGTTTCCTCTGTTTCCATGTTGTGAAGTATTTGGGTATGTGTGTGTGTGTGTGTGTGTGTATGTGTGAGTGTGTGTGTGTGTGTGTGTGTGAGAGTGTGTGTGTGTGTGTGTGTGTGAGTGTGTGTGTGTATGTGTGTGTGTGTGTGTGTGCATGGTGTGCTCCTGATATGTGGGCTTGCAGGATCACCCTCTAAAGAGACGGGTGAAGTTCTACTCATGCAGACGCAGCGCTGTGTCATCATGGCTGATGAGATCAGTGTTTCTGATGTGTCGATCCTGCTACCCCGTGTATCAGAAGCGGAGCGCACTGGTCTCTGGAGGGGTGGGGGTTGGGTGGGGGGGGTGTTGGGTTAATTACACACGCTCCGAAATCCGCCTGTAATATAAACTCACACTTCCACAAAGCTGGGGGCAAAAACAGGAACCACGGGGGCAATTCTGTAGCTAGATGAGCAGAACGGCCTGGCATGGTGCTCAGAGAGAGAGAACGAAAGAGAGAGAAAGAGCGAAACAGAGAGAGAGAGCGAGACAGAGAGAGTTAGAGAGAGTGAAAGAGAGAAAGAGGGAGCGAAACAGAGAGAGAGAGAGAAACAGAGAGAAAGAGCGAAACAGAGAGAGTTAGAGAGAGTGAAAGAGAGAGAGGGGAGTGAAACAGAGAGAGAAAGAGGGGGAGCGAAATAGAGAGAGAGAGTGAAACAGAGAGAGGCCAATCTCCGCTTGTTATCATCAGTTAATTAGCCACTTCAGTTAGGCCAACAAACGCTGCGCTGTTTTGCCTTTGTAATCAAGTGCCTTATTCACAAGTAAAGACTGCCGAGAGCGTGCCGTACAGGTGTGTGAATCAGACTGGAGCTCGGCCCAGCAGGAGCCAGCACGTTGTTCCCTTTATTTTTATTCAGTCTTTCATTTAGCACAGACAGCGTATACACTTTTATTTATGAGTTTTTGCACAAGTGCATTCATTGCACATGAAGCTATTTTTGTCTGTTAGTGTTTCTGTTTGGGTGAGCTTTCATGTGTGTCTGCAGTTTTTTTTTTTAAAGTATAGCAAGTGTTACTTTTCCCCTTGCATCCTTTTTCTCTCCTATAATTTCTGTAAGAATTAAACATATAACAACCTGGCACGAGCACAGCGGTTGCTACTCGAAATGCCGGGGAGGGAAGACCCCGTCGCATTGGGATTGAGGCTCGCTTTGAGCTCCCATTGCAAGTCAGATCACAGGAAATGAGAGAGACCATAACACGCCAATGTTTTCATCCCACTCTGACATGTGTTGGGTGGATGTATATATGATATTATATGGGTTGTGCTGTAATTTGCTCCTTCATAACTGTGAATACAGGGAGATCTTCTGATCCTCCCGTCCAATCAGTGGCTGTGATACCCCCTGTCCAAGTGCAAAGGCTCATGGGAAAATAATATGATTTCCCTCTGCTGTAGCTCGTGCTCACAGAACGAGGTGGGGATTTGTCTCCCCTGACGGGCCGAAGATGAATCTGACGGCGGCTTCACCTCCTCACCTCATTCCAGGGCGGTTTGAAACGAAAGCGACCGAAGATTGAGAAGAAACTGGCCGCGGTTTAATCTCACCGCTTTATACTCTCCTCAACACCGAAGCCTGTCTGCCTCTGAGCCCGCCTCGGTGTCCGTGTTCATCTGCACAATGGCGCGGCTCACAGCCCAAAGCACTTTGCGTGGAAAATCCAGCAACACTTGTATTAAATTGCACCTGAACCTGTAATTTGTAATTCTATCATAACTACTTTACTAACAATAGACCATTACTGAGTAACTGTAATTTCAGTAACATGGAACAAGAGGTGGTCTCAATTACACATGTGAAATGGCCAGCACTGATAAGTTTTATATAATGATAAGTAGTGTGTAACAGTGCTGGACCTGTTTCGCATGCGTAATTAAGAACACTGCTGACTCCTGTTCAATGTTAGCAACACTGCAGTTACTCTGTAATAGTCTACTGCCAGCAAAGTAGCAATGGCATAATTACACAGTTAGAGGTGCAATTTAATGTAAAGAGTTAGCATTATCATTTTTAATCTCTAAAAGTGTTTCCATGGAAAAAACATTAGAGTATAGATTTCATCCTCCGTTGGGTCTAAATGACATGTTCCGGTTTGGAGAGACAGCCCACAGGGTCCAAACTGTTTAGAGATGGTTAAGGCCAGTTACGCTAGCTGTGCAAAGGAGGGCAGAGAACATGCTGTTTCATTCCAACCCATTTCTGCTGCCTTAACTGGTTCAATTACTCATTCAGCCATATGCATGCAAGTCTGTGTTGGTTATAGTGTTTAAAGCACAGAATACAAACAACAGTTGTATAAATACAAGAAGAAAGCATACATACAGCCCTCCACAGAGCTGAGTTGAACACAACGGTGTTAGAACATAAATGATGTCATTTCCTGCAAATACCAGGGTTCCATTTCTATGGCAACACGACACGTGTGAATTTGTCCAGAAGACTGTCTGACTAACTCGGTTATCCAGAAAGAAGGAAGTTGCCACTAGTAACAAGAAAACAAGAAAGTACAGTAGAACTATTCCAAATGGGATTCGACTATTTTTTCCCTTTTTTTGGGGAAAAGAAAAGGGGTAGGGGACGATGGAGGATGTTTATTATTCTTGGTGGGTTTTCATAAAAAAAAGAAAAAAGAAACGAAAGGACAAAAAAAGAGAAGACATAATAACACGGTGACATTATCTGGCATTAAATTCAATAACAGAATTAGGATAACATCAGCTTGGTAGCGAATTGATAGAAAATCAATTATGTTGTCAGAAGTAAGATGTATTGCACACAATTTTACCGTTTCTCGGGTCGAAAAAGAAAAATGATGCAGCGTTTTGTGGTCAGCAGGTTTACCCTGGGCTGTGATCCGATTTTAAGACACCAATATGTGACAACAGTATCTCATAATACTGTAATAAACCAAGGTTAAAAAATAGAGTTCCCTCACTGTGGTTTGACTGCCTTCTGAAGGGTGGGGGGGATTTAAATCACATTATGGTACAGTTGCTTTTATCTGAAGCATTTGAAACCCTTGATGCTCCAAGGCAGCACCGTCATCTTCAAGAGGAAATCCAGAAAGGAATGGTAAGTTTTTTTTTTTTTGCGTGATTCCTTTTGGAAGTATGACAATGTCACAATAGTTAGTATCCATGGCAGCGTGATCCAAATTGATTGGGTTCAGCTCGTTTCAATGGCCTGTGGCCTTTTATGGACGTAGAAACATATTTGTTGCATTCAGTCTGTGAAAATTCACAGGATATGTCCTTCCTCCCTCGGTGGTTTTGGAGATGAACCACTGACATTAATAAACCGCCTTCCCACAGTGCAATGCAATCCATGCCAGCTCACTCTTTGAAGCTGGTACACAGAACTCTGTCCTCACACCATATATATTTTGAAAGTTTTTGTTTCATTTCCCTGTGTTTCGGAACGCTTGAACATGAGTTTAAGAACCAACTCCAAAACTGTGCACAAGTCCATCAGCTTTTTTTCGTTTCCGCCGGCCTCATTGGAAGAATATGATAAAAACATTGAGGATGGGGGTCTCAGGTGAAGTAAAACAGCAGAGCATTTTATACACTGTTTTTTTTCCAGTTCCCTGTTCCCTGTTGGAGCTGTCACCGGCTCGGCTCTGTGCTCCCAATATCTTAGACATGGCTGATGGGAGCTCTGTGTCACCCAGCCTGATCTCCTGCCTGGCTCAGATCCCTCTGTCGATTCAACCACAGGAGACTGCCAACAATTTATGTGCCAGAAGCACCCAACCCTCTCTTTATAAGTCTGCGAAAGACTGAAAAAGAAAAAAATCTGGGAGAATTGGTTTCATGTCTGAGTTGCAGATCCACAGGGCCTGCTAGGCTGGCTTTATCCACCTTCACAAACGGCTTCCAGGAAAGACTAATGACTACAGGCCAGGAAAGTTGGGCAAATTGTGTAATTGTGTGCACTACTTTAATTGGTCAATTATGCACTGAGAAACAACAGAAGGGCTTTTGGGTGGCTCACTGAGCAGAAGCGCCTGTTCATGGTGTAGCTGTGAGTCCAACCTGCACCATGACAGGCCAGGGCCAGAGGCCCACGTTAGCGAGACTGCGTCGGCCTCACCAGGAAGGGACTGGGGTCAAGAAGGGTAGACGAGGCCATTGATGCCATCAACCTTTTTCTGATTGGCTGATGAGACTCAAGAATCGATCGTCAAAGTGTTTCATTGGTGTTCCAGCTGAACTGTGAAAAACAGCCCTAAAGGAATCGGAAGAGTCGCTTCGTTCTGAGTCTGTAGATGGGTGTTTGACACGGGCTGAGCTGGCAACAATTAAATTGGAGTGTGGGCAAGAGGCAGGAGAAATAAAAATGTTTTAAAAATCCTACTGTGGAGTCTACTTAGTCTGACAGGAAGTGAGTATGCGTCACAGAGCACAGCCCTTACATAACGTATGGGCTGCAGTGGCTGCGTCACACAGAGAGTGACAGCGAGCGTGAGAGAGACACGGACTGTCCCCCCTCCTTTGATTTAATAACACTACCCCACCGCCTCCACCTCAGGGGGGAAGGTGGATGGTGGCTCCACACTAAATAACTCCCTCAACCTTTGCATTGGGGGAGCACAGAGACGTGTATAAAAGCAAAGGGCATTGCAGTATTGTAGTTTTAAGGTTTAAAAAGTTATGCCAACCCTTGGAGACCCTTGTCAAAAGGGATGGTATGTAAATCCATATAGAACATATATGCATGCGTGAGCATGTATTTTTCATTAATTTATTTACAGAAATATATATATATATTTTTTTTTTTTTCTGCTGGCCCACCCCAACCACTTTATCCAGCCTTTTACCTCCAACCCCCCACATTCCCCCCACCCAACCCCAACCCCACCCCACCTTGACTTCCAAAATTAGATAACGGAAGACCCTGGAAAAAAGGCTCCATTCTGATCAAATTAGTCTGAGTAAGATCAATAAAAGCCCCAGCCTGGGGGCTGGCTGGCAGCAGGCTCCATTAGGGTGTACAGTAATGTGTGAGCAAGAGAGGGGGCAGGAGGGAAGGGGGGAGGGGGAGGCGCCTATCTTGTTTCTTGAGTAGTGAGATTATCCTTTAGTGAGTCTGTCACTTCCCATTTGGGTTAACACACTGCTGAGTGGTGCTCATCGCTGGACAATAGGCCAGGCTTTCCGCTTGGAGAGCGTGCCCCAGCGGCATGGGTCCTGTAGCTGGGCAGGACCTGACGGGAGCGGAGTCCTGGGGGAGGCCGCGGGCTCTGAATAGCGGCGGGGCGAGCGCGCCGTAAATACGTGTGCGGTTTGTAGCCCGCAGGACGAGAGGGTCTGGGGGGGGGGGGACGGGACTAATGTGATCTCTATACAAATAGCTGGTGTGAGGAAAGACCACAGGCAGGGCAGGAGGACTGTGTATGCCGTGTGTCTGTGTGTGTGTGTGTGTGTGTGAGAGTGTGTTTACATGTGTGTATGTGTGCGCGTGTGCAAGTGTGTGTGTATATGTGTGTGCATTTGCGTGTGTGCCTGTCTGTGTGTGTGTGTGTGAGAGTGTGTGTACATGTGTGTATGTGTGCGCGTGTGCGAGTGTGTGCAAGTGTGTGTGTATATGTGTGTGCATGTGCGTGTGTGCCTGTCTGTGTGTGTGTGTGTGTGTGAGTGACTGAAGGAGGATACTGTGTGTGTATGTGTGAGTATATGTGCGAGTTTGGGTGCGTATGCATGTGAGACTGTATGTGTGTACGTGTGAGTATGTGAGAGTATGTGTGTGTATGTGTGAGTATGTATGAGAGTGTTAGTTTGTATATGTATATGAGACTGTATGTGTGTCTGTGTGTGAGTGTGAGTTTGTGTGTGAGTTTGTGTGTGTATGTGTGAGTATGTGTGTGAGTTTGTGTGTGTGTGTGTGTGTGAGTGTGAGAGTATGTGTGTGAGTTTGTGTGTGTGTGTGTGTTAGAGTATGTGAGAGTATGTGTGTGAGTTTGTATGTGTATGTGTGAGAGTATGTGTGTGAGTTGTCAACGTGTGAAGTAAAGGTAGGGGGTGGTTTAAATGTCCACTGAGGTACAGAATCACTTTGGCGGCTGTCATTTCTCCAGTCAGTTTGAAGTCTGAAAGACAGACCTGTTCTCTCGAATGCATGAGGAGTACAGTATGTACCATTCCCCAGCCTGTGCCCTCACACATTAATAAAACACTCCAGATCCTGGAGACTCCATACCCCCACATTCACCATATAACTCATTTTGTTGAAACAGCAAACTGCATGACCACATGAAATGACAGAAAGTCTGCGAAAGACAACCCAATGACAGATTTAAAAAGTATGCTTAGGGATAGGTTTTTACCACAGACTGGGGCAGCAGACTAATCCAAAAGAAAAAATGCATTACAGTCCAGCAATTTATACCGCGATGGTGAGAACACTTGAGCTGCTGTTTAAACAGGCTGTGATAAGGCGTGTTGTCGTATTCTGATTGGTCCAGACTCTGCTGATGACACACAGATAGCTGTTAGCTGATGTAGACTCTGACTTCCCTCCTGAACCAAATTCACTTATTTAAGTAAAAAAAAAAAAACGTTTCAGTACTGAAGCAGCTCTGTCCTCAATATTCAAATCTTCAACAGAATTTTAAATGTTTAATGCTTTTTTTTTTTTTTTAGATTTTAATGTATAATCATCTACATGAATATTTCAATAAAAGCATGAATATGCGCACATAAATAATGGAGTTAAATGTGCTGGTTTTTTTTTTTTTGGTTTTGTTTTAATATATTTTAGTCACCATATGTCTGGAGACTAAAATACACACAAGCCTAAAAAAAGAGCGTGGATGTTACACAACACAGATATCAAAGCGGATGCCAAATCCTGCAGAGCTGATATAAGGGAAAGAGCCGCGGCGAGCCTGAACCACGATCTGTCACTCAGATACGGCTTTACCGCATCCTATCTGCTGATATTCAAAACGGGAGGGGGGGAAATGTTGATGGGATTTAATCTATGCTTCCCAAACACCACCGTATAAGTGTGAACCACTCATAATTTAAGAGTTTAACAGCTTAGCAGTTTGAGGCCTGTGATATAAACAAGGCGTTCAGACATTAAGGCTTTGGCTTTTTCCCCCAACCCGTTGCTAGTGCTGCGCTGCAGTTCTATGGCTGTTCCTTAGGTCCTGCATCCACCAGCGGTGCTCCCCCACTCCCCTCCACCCCACCCATTGCAATGACAGTACAGGTTAAACCTTTAAACTCCATACAGTAAAAGAGAATCCGTTTTATGTGGCGCAGACAATAAAAGGCTTAAGCTTTTTACCTGAGCTGTGTGGGGTGCGACAATCAGAGAGAGCCGGAGCGCGTGGGTCAGGCCTCGCATCAGCTTATCTCTCTTTCCTCCCTCCCCTCCCTCTCCCTCTCTCTCTCCTTGTCTCCCTCTATTTTTAAATATCATAGGCTCAATTAAATTTACAAGCCCCTTAAATTCTAGAAATTAAATTTTTATCAGTGTTTTTGCACACTTTTAATTTTGCAGATTGCCTGAGAAAGAGCTGAGTGAAAGGGCTGAGGGTTCTGCACTGTGGGGCTGAGCAGCAGAGCTGAGCTGGACTCTCTCTCTCTCCTGCCACCCTTTGGGCTGGTCTGTTCCTGTGTCACCACCGACAATTTACACGCTAACGCTGAAGGAGACTAACGTGCACAGCAGATTACACACAAACACATAAACACACACACACACACACACACACACACACACGCTGGACATACAGATATAAAAACCCATACAGATGCAAGAGAGAAGCTAAGACACGCACAGATAAACAAGACATAGATACAAAAACAGACAGACTCAAACACAAGGCACAAGCTAAGACGGACACACACACATACACACACACTGACACAAGCACACATGTAAAGCACAGAAAAGCACAGATACAGAGATACCCTTCTACACACATATAGACAAAAACAAAGAAGAAGAACACAAATCCAGGACTACACACACACATGTGCAAACACATACACATAGACACGCATACACTTACAAAACACTGATACACACACACGCACACACACACACAGCTCCTGCAGAAGGCAGCGTGTGACGGGGACAGTTCAGGTACGGTGCGCTGGCCGATGGCTCAGCAGATGTATTTTAGCGCATTAATTTTAAAGGGATGGGAAGTACAGTACGCTGAGAGAACAAAGACTGTCAGAGCCTCACTGGGACTCTTTCTCCTCTTTCATGGAAGTACAATATGACCAAAGGGATCTCTCTAACCCACTTTTGTGAACCGGCTCTGGCATTTTGCTTCATATAAAGCCGTACCACTTTTTTTTTTTTTTTCCAGTGGATTGAAGCTGAAAAAGGACAACAACCACCACCAAAAAAATCCCTTTAATCCAGCTATTTTAGAGCCAGGGTATTCTATATTTGCTCTTCTCATTTCTCTTTTGTATACTTTTTTTTTGTGCTTCCCATGTGATTCGCTTTTTTAGAGAAATTTCACGTTCCTCTTTTGTACTCGTCCTGTTGCCTAACACAAAATGACAGAAGTGTGTTCTGCACCCCAAGCTCTGCTAGGACTGTACCACGGGACCCAAGACCGCATGCGAGTGAACCGCAGGAGGGTGACGTCAGCGCGAAGGCCCTCCCGAGCGGCCCCTTTGATTTGCTGCCGGGGTTGGGGACCTGTGCTATTAACTCAGAGAGCTAATTGCGTTTGTGTCAGAAGCTGTGCTTCACGATTCGACCCTCAGCTCGCACCTAAAACATCCTTGCAGACAGCGACGGCTTCACTGCATTGTGTGTGTCTGTGTGTATGCCTGTATGTGTGTGTGTGAGTGTGTGTGCGTGCGTATGCGCATGTGTGTGGTATTGATTGTTGAGCTGTTGAATAGAGACAAAGAGATAGAGAGTTCATTAAAGAAAAAATTCTGCCGAATGAACCTAGCACCTCCAAGCACTGTCACAACCTTGAATCTTCCACGCAGGTCGACCCCCGTTTTCTGTAGAAAATAGCAACGATTTTTGCTGAGATTGCCCTTGTGTCTTATATGTTAGGAGCCAACAGTCAATCAGAGTTAGGCCTTATTTAATAAAAGTAATGGGGTGTAGTGGCTTTCTGAAGCTCCCCGACATTAGACTTCACCTTATTTACTCACAAAAATGTCTGATAATCCACTGGCACACACAGACATTGCTTTGTATGGAAGTATTTAAATGAGATGCATTCTGTACACCAGCGGTGTTAGGCGGGGTGTTCTTATAATCATGACCAAAAACTGAAGGCATTCCTTCGCTATAGACTCAACATGCTTTTTTGCCAAGGCCTGCAGTGGCCAGAGACAGGAGAGATTTAACAGAAACCTGCACACATGGCAGGCCCTCCAGGACAGGAGCAGCTAATTCAGAGCAAACACTCAGCTCCTCTGTTCTGATGGTCCAGAACCATTGCACGGTGGTCAGAATAGTGCATAATGCACTGAAGGTATTATATGAAAAACTGTGTACCGTCAATCTAGCTCAAGCAAAAAATAACACAACATCAGTGGTTATATTCAGAAGTGTCGGAAATGAACCCTTGATATATGGTCGTGGACTTGTACCTTTCTGCACACAGAGCATAATGCTCTCACATGTGCATACTTTTACACACACACACACACACACACATACACACATGGGCACACACACATACACACACACCCAAACACACACATGCACACACACATGCACACACACACGCACACACACATACACACACACATACACACACGCACACACACACACACACACACGCGCGCACACACACACGCACACACACACACACGCACACACATACACCCACACCCAAACACACACACGCAAACACACATGTGCACACACACACGTGCATGTACACACACACACACACACACACACACTCACGCACGTGCACACACACACACACACACGTGCACACACATGCGCACACACACACACACACACACACACACACACACACACAGACACACACACACACACACACACACACGCACACATACTCCCACACCCAAACACACACACGCATACACACATGTGCACACACACACGCACGCACACACACACACGCACACACACACACATACACTCTAGCAGCCCCTTGTGGAGAAGTCACTGATTGCACTGACATGCCAATGCTCCAGGGGAGGCCAGCAGCCCGGGTTACTCTCACAGCTCTAGCCAGTGCAGATAACACAAAGCAGGGACCCCTCGCTCCCTTCCTCTGTGGTTTTAATTACCTGCAGGAACGCGATGGCTCTCATTCAGACACAGGGTGAGAATTCAAACACTGACTCACTGAGTGGGGAGGATTTTGTTTGGGGCGGGGTGGGGCGGGGGTTTGATCTCTGAAACGGCTTTGTCCTGTCAGGAACAATGCACAATGCACTCTGGGAGCATCCGTCTCCCTGCTAATGTCGCTAGCGCCGTCCTCGCCCACGGCAGGTATTAGTCACTTCAGAAATGTCCCAATTAGCACACAGGAGCTCAACCTGAATATCGGAGGCAGAGGCGGAGGACTTGACGTTTTCTTTGGGATTTTGGGGCTTCTGGTGGTTTTTATTCGCTGTATCACTGTGAAAGCAGGGGGTGGACATTGGGGCATGTCTGTACTCTATGATGTACTGTAGTACAACAGGAGCTACAAGGTAGCTGGGCTTGAAGCTCAGAGGTTACAGTGTAGTGTAATGGTTATGGAGCTGGGCTTGTAGCTCAGAGGTTACAGTGTAGTGTAATGGTTAGGGAGCTGGGCTTGCAGCTCAGAGGTTACAGTGTAGTATAATGGTTAGGGAGCTGGGCTTGTAGCTCAGAGGTTACAGTGTAGTATAATGGTTAGGGAGCTGGGCTTGTAGCTCAGAGGTTACAGTGTAGTGTAATGGTTAGGGAGCTGGGCTTGTAGCTCAGAGGTTACAGTGTAGTATAATGGTTAGGAGCTGGGCTTGCAGCTCAGAGGTTACAGTGTAGTGTAATGGTTAGGGAGCTGGGCTTGCAGCTCAGAGGTTACAGTGTAGTGTAATGGTTAGGGAGCTGGGCTTGAAGCTCAGAGGTTACAGTGTAGTGTAATGGTTAGGGAGCTGGGCTTACAGCTCAGAGGTTACAGTGTAGTGTAATGGTTAGGGAGCTGGGCTTGTAGCTCAGAGGTTACAGTGTAGTGTAATGGTTAGGGAGCTAGGCTTGCAGCTCAGAGGTTACAGTGTAGTATAATGGTTAGGGAGCTGGGCTTGTAGCTCAGAGGTTACAGTGTAGTGTAATGGTCAGGGAGCTGGGCTTGTAGCTCAGAGGTTACAGTACAGTATAATGGTCAGGGAGCTGGGCTTGTAGCTCAGAGGTTACAGTGTAGTATAATGGTTAAGGAGCTGGGCTTGTAGCTCAGAGGTTAAGATGTACTGTATACCCAGGTACTATATGGCCATTGTGCTTTTGCTGTGGTTCTTGCCACCTGTCCTTTGACTCTCTGAAATGTTCTCTGCACCACCAAACTGTCCAGCATGAATCAGCACTGTGCTTTAAGACTGAAATCGGATGGAATATGGAGAAGACACTCAGCCTAACTGCTGTGAGGCTTAAGCGATGATCAAATTTTTTTTTTTTAAATTTTATGATGCATATCAAAAAAGATAACATTTCAGAAAAATTGCTCAAAGTGAATTACAAAAGGCTATACTGTAGGAGGCACAATATGACTGTAATTCAACTAAACTACAATAAATCTAATCATCAAACTTTATCAAGTGACAGCTATATTCTTCGCCCATAACTTTGTTTGGTATTCCGATGCTTTCTGAGACATTTTCTGTCTGAAGTCGCAAACTTTAAAATTGTTATGTTATTTTCACTAAG
Source organism: Albula goreensis (assembly GCA_022829145.1). NCBI lineage: Eukaryota > Metazoa > Chordata > Actinopteri > Albuliformes > Albulidae > Albula > Albula goreensis. The sequence goes on from CM040762.1 coordinate 2,965,910, forward strand.
TTTAAACAAACCCTCCGAAAATTGAATGTCCCTCAAGACAGTAAAAGAAAGCAACATCTGTTCAGTTCTGTCATTCAAAGGACAAAGTGCGCTGTGGGTTCAGTCTCGGCCTTTGAGGCGAAGACAAAAGGGGGGGGTAGAGATTAGTATTCAGGGAAGCGGGTCCGTGGAACCCTAAATCTGCCTACAGGTCTCCCTGCATCACGGTGCACTGTGCTAAAACATATTTCCTGTCACATCACCCATGTTTGAATTACTCTGGCATTACCTGAGGCTAAACACTGTCTGTCAATAGGCAGGGCTTCCAGGGACGGGTCGCTGGTGTCGTATGTTTTAATATACATCACTGTATTATATATATATATTGCATACATATGACTGCATACATCAGAGTGGACGTACACAAGGTGTCACATTGTTTCACAGATATCAGCCCTGACTTTCTGCCCAGATTAAAATGTCCTGAACAGACCCGATTTACACAGATGCTTAGCATTTTGGTTGTCTCAGGCTGATCTTACGTGGTGCTATAGTATCTGAAACTCCTGAATCTTTTACCACGGCTTGTTGTTATAAAAAATGAAAGACGAAGCCCCGAGAAATGTTACAGAGACATTTAAATATTTCAATTTCACAACAGGTCAATTGCCTCCCAGTAACCCGGGGTAACGATGTGGCGTGTGCATGGGATTTTTGGATCACGTGGAATTCTCCTCAGAAGCTGAAAATGTCAAATAAAGGAGGACTGAGCTGGATTTCATGCAGCGTTTTGTGGGCTAGATTCAATAAACACTCACAGTCAAGCCAGTACCCAAGCTAGCAAACTCAGGGCAAGCTTTACAAATGCATTTTGCACAATTTTTGGTGGTGCAAGAAACACTAAGAGAGCATGCTGGGGACTATTATTTTTTCCAATCACAATTCACGTTACTCAAACTGCATGAGCAAAAAACACAGAAATGGTGTCTCAGAATCACTTTCTATGTGCAGCGCTCGGCGTATTTTTCCCTGCCTGACGAGATTCTCTCTGCTGTTGGTGTGTCGGTGCCTCTAAATTTAGGAAAGAAATTCATAATCTTCTATCCATCTGTTTGTCATCTCATTTCATACAGACATAAAAACCAAATAATGATGCCAGTATTGTCCCTCTGGCACATCACATCCAAACCAAAATATTTGTTTCTTGAGAGCAGTTTTGTATATGTGTCATATATTATAGTACAGTATGCTTTAGGACAATGTAAAAGAGCATGATGGGAAAGAGGAACACAACTGGAGTCTTATCATTTTTATCCACTAAAATTTCAGATAATCATCTGTGAATTCCATTCAGAATACTTATATCTATATTCTTATAAAATGATTTAAGCATTGATACATAGATTGTGATATTTATGGATATTATTTAAAAGGCCAGATAATTATGATGACACAGATTCTTAGCCTGTGTCACTCCATTTACCCAGCGTTAGCCTGTGTCACACCATTCACCCAGCGTTAGCCTGTGTCACTCCATTCACCCAGTGTTAGCCTGTGTCACTCCATTCACCCAGTGTTAGCCTGTGTCACTCCATTCACCCAGCGTTAGCCTGTGTCACTCCATTCACCCAGCGTTAGCCTGTGTCACTCCATTTACCCAGTGTTAGCCTGTGTCACTCCATTTACCCAGCGTTAGCCTCCTCCCACTCCATTCACCCAGCGTTAGCCTGTGTCACACCATTTACCCAGCGTTAGCCTCCTCCCACTCCATTTAGCCAGCGTTAGCCTGTGTCACACCATTTACCCAGCGTTAGCCTCCTCCCACTCCATTTAGCCAGCGTTAGCCTGTGTCACACCATTTACCCAGCGTTAGCCTCCTCCCACTCCATTTAGCCAGCGTTAGCCTGTGTCACACCATTTACCCAGCGTTAGCCTCCTCCCACTCCATTAAGCCAGCGTTAGCCTGTGTCACACCATTTACCCAGCGTTAGCCTCCTCCCACTCCATTTAGCCAGCGTTAGCCTGTGTCACTCCCCCCGAGCATCACGCTCAGATCCTATCTACACCTCTGTCTCTCAGAGGGACACGTTTAAGCACATATAAGACTCTGAGTGTTTACACTCAACCGCTCACTCAGCTGTCCCTCAGGCTAACAAACAAATAAAAAACACATTCTACAGATACATGCAAAATATAATTATGCTCAGACTTGTTCCTTTAATTGTGATTTAATTGTGATGGTATTTCAGTATTAATGCTCGACTTTATGCAGCACAGAACATAAATTCATCTGTCCCACTATAAACACACACACACACACACACACACACACACACACACACACACACACACACACACACACACACACACACACACACACACACACAAATATATATATAGTGTGGATATATGCCTAAAAAAACACAAGCTTCTCAAAAACATTTGTATTCATCGTACAAAGGACAGAATCCAGGCACAAATCTTCATCTTCACAGATTCATGCTGCTATCCCTTTCCTATCTAGAGTTACGGTGAGTTAGGGTAAAATCTGGAGCCCCCCCAAACACACACACACACCCCCCCTGCACTCAGCCCTCACACACCCCGCTCCTTTGTGTTCCTCTGCCTTTAAACACATTTCCATGGGCTGGCGAGCCCCCCAGCATATTACAAATAAAATGCAATTCTGCCATTTGACACTTCAATTTAGCTTCCTCAGCAAGCTGCTGCCATAAGCTCAGTGGCTTCCCTGCCATGATGGAAAATCACCAAAATATCACTTAAGCGATCTGAGCCGTGGGAGCGCGGCGCGCGTCTCCCCTCTGCATTACCGCCCCGCCGCCTCACGCCCAAAATCAATTTCTAATTGACTATATTGTCTCAGGAACGCTGCTTCAGCCTGGCCTGCAGAAAGCAGCTTGTGATGGATTTTCTCCCTCTCCCCTGCTCTCTCTCTCTCTCTCTCCCCCTCTCTCCATCTCTCCCCCCCCCTCTCTCTCCTCATCTCACTCTTTCTCCCCTTCTCTCTTTCTCTCAATCACTCCTCACCTCTCCTTCTCTCCCCTCCTCCTCTCTCTCCCCGTCTCTCTTTTCTTCATCTCCCTCTCTCTTTCCCACATTCTCTCTCTCCCCTCTCTTTCTTTCCCTCCCTTCCTCCTACTTTTTCTCTACCTCTCTCTCTTACCCCCATATCATTTCTTGCTCCCTCCCTAGCTCTCTCTCTTTCCCCCTTCTTTCTCTTCCCCTCCCTCCCTCCCTCCCCCTATTATGCTCCTCTTCTCCACTTACCGTAAATATGTATTTACTTTCTGATATTCATAATGCTCAATCATCACAATTTGAAGTACTACACCAGGAGGAGAGGAAAAAAAAACAAGTAAAAAAACCGCAGTGACAAATGTAGTAAATTGGGGTTGAGAAGGAGCTAAGAGCTTCCTGTGTGTGTGGATGGAGGGAGAAATAAAAGGATGGAGAGAGCAAGTCCAGACCCCGGAGAGTTTCCTACAATATCGCTTACAAAAAGGGTGTTCATGTCACATCTAAAACAATTTCAGAGATGGCTTCTTCTTTTTTCCCCACTCTAAACGAAAAACAACTAACAGCATAAAAAAAAAACACCTCTACGGTGTTGTATACTGAAATGTGAAGATTCCAATACAGAGGTTTTGTGTTCTTATCAGTTATTTATCAAATCAATTTTCTACATTCGTCTCCACTAATCCAATGTATCTTCATCTGAAAGAGAAATATGGCACCAAATTTAAGAAGAAACCAATTTCAGTGCCACTGTGTAAAATTGCTCAAATCAATATGAGCGCATGACGGCACTCTGATCAGGGAACAAAGAGACTGTGTGCCAGTCTGTGAGAAGGTCCGTAACACCAATAAGAATGTTAGCATACAAGCTGTTAAAATTAAACCAGTTCTCCGGTGCTAGAGCTCCCCATCCTGCCCTGAACGCTGTGGCCCTTTCCTCAGCTCCTGTGTGAGCCTGGAGGATGAGACACGCTTTACTTTGGCCTGGAAGGAGGACAGTAAAAAACAACAAACACATGACAACCGGAGGAAAGTGGAGGGGATTCATCAAACTACCCCAACCATCTACCTGCTGACGCCTGCAGTCCATGAACCCCTGGTCTTATTTCGTAAATTACTGTTTGATTGATTGATTGACTAATTGATTGATTGGTTGATTGACTGCTGTCATCCCCAAAGGGGAAATTCATCTCACATCCCACAAAAATCAAGCATGACAGCATTAACATTCCAGCACAGTAATACAGAATCATGTTCGACATACGTCATTTTGATTCACTGCTTCAAATACATTGAGCATTTCAATTCTGCTTGATAATAATAATGAATAAAAAAAAACTGAATCCAGAGCACACGGGTCTGCGAGTGTGTGTATGTGTGTGTGTGTGTGTGTGTGTGTGTGTGCGCGTGTGTTTTGACAGCAGATGTGCTACCCGTGTCAGCCCATGTGCCAAATTGGCGGAGCGAGGGTTTGAGCGCGGCGGCTGCGGACCCTGGCGATATACGGCGGAATCATCGGCGCTGGCAGGAGTGCTGAAATCAGCAGGTTTCCACAGGGTCAGACTGCTGGTCTTTACCTCCTCCTCCTCCTCCTTTTTTTATACCTCACCGCCTAGACGCCCGGGAAGTCATCAATCTTAACTAAAGCCATTCTTCTTCTGGGGTTACAGCTGCCATTTGTTTTCTTTTGCAGGGAGGAGGATGTCATTTTTTTTCTGTGGTATTTTTTTCTCTCTCTCTCTCTCTCTCTCTCTCTCTCTCTCTCTCTCTCTCTCTCCTCTCCCCCTTAGCTGCACTCTTTTCTGTAAGGGAGCTTACGGTTCGTATTAAAGAGCCATAAAAAGCCTTTAATGTTCTCAACATCACTTTCAAACGCCAAAAGGGAGCTACATACTCCTTGTAGGAAAGGTCTCTCTCCCATATCCCCCCACCACCCTCATCTCTCTCTGTCTCTCTTTCTTTCCTTCTCTCTCTCTCTCATTCTCTTTCTCTTTCATTCCCTTCCTCTGTGCGTTTCGACAGATCTGATAAGAGCAGCATTCGGTAAGATAATTGACTGCTAACTGTCATTTTAGCTCCTGCTTTGAGCTGATATCTGTTGCAGCGCTCGGTTCTCTGGAAATGCAGTTTTTGTTTTTCAGCCCTGGGAGGCTCAGTGCTGCAGGCTGGCCTCTGCAGTGTGGCTCTGAGCTGCGCAGGAGAGCGCACTAATGACCACAGGGCTGGGCGAAGTCACATCCCTGCTCCGTTAAGACAGCGGGTCCCTACCTGTGGGTCAGGGGGTTTAACAGGTCAAGGTGGGTCACAGGTGTGTACTCACAGAAAATGTCTTCCCTCATTTAAGTGGGATTGAGAATCGCTACATTAATGACCCACAATACAACACAATCACACTGAAGTCCCTCTTCTCATCATGAAACTTCTCAGCTCTTTGTTAAATCCGGTAATGTGAAAGTGGTGTTAGCACATGTCAGGTATGATTTCTGACACAGATCAGCGTCACATGTGTCAGAAATTCAACATGTCAAAGGAAGTAAGAGTGTTTTGGTTAAGTCAACTTTGTGACTTCGTTCCAAAAGAATTTCCCATGTGCCATCATTAATGTTCTTGATTACATCACAGATATCGTGTGACTTCATAAATGAACTATGGAGGGGGGCGTTACCTTTCTTTACATCACCGTTTAATGAGTGTTTCTTTGAGTAAAATCAGGAGGATTGGAGGAGGAGGTTTGGCTTTTAAAGCCGTTTCCAGGGGGGTAGAGTCCGAGATGACTGAACCCTGACACGGTGTTCACTGTTAAAGGACAGCGACACACAGCTTCAGGATAAAATTCCTGTCAAAAATGCGCCAGATACTTCAGCTCGTCACATTCCATTACAGTCAAGCTGTCACATTATACAAAATGAAAAAAAAAACAAAGATAAGATCATCACATGAGACACAACAAACAAACACACACATGCATACACTCCCTGAAAATCAGCAGCGGGTGTATGACAAAAGAAATCCTGAGGAAACGTTAGGTTGGACCCAACATTTGATCATCATTCACTTTTTAGCAAAGGCTTCACTTTTGAAATAACCCAAAGAAATGAAGTTCTTAAGGGCATATGTTGTTCTTTTCTAGTATGTAAAGCACATTCTAAGGGGCTTGTTTGCTTATCTCTAGCATCAAACAAAATACTCAAAAGAACGTTACACTGTGGTGTGAAGTTGATTTCAACTGAATCGCATATGAATATGTCCTTTACGTGTATTTGTTAAGGTCCAAGCTGCAATCGCTTGTGTGATACCGACATGTGCTTGTAAGGAAAAATGGAAACACTTAATTGTATTGAACCCAGAGCCCTCTGCATGGAAGAAAGGGCCCTTTTAGCTACTTTTTTTCAGAGAAACTTTACTGATGGCGATTAGATACCCACGTCATGGCCGCACAGCACGACGACTCACGGCTGGGAGGTAAAGTACAGATTTCTGTTTTCTTTTTCTTTCTCTCTGCTCACCCCTGATAACTGCCCCAGGCAGCCTTTAAGTCAAAAACATTAGCCGGAGTGAACATGCATCTAGGAAAACAACAAGGGGGGAGTCACAGAAACAGGAAGACGCGCGAGAAGTTATCCCCAGAGGAACCCGAGAGAGTGTTTGTTTGCCAGATACAGCTTAGATAGAGATTACACCATGTGAGATGTCATTTCAGCACCACGGACAGCTCCACCTCAACAAGGCCCACAGTGACTAATCCGTTTTTTCCCACATTCTTTTTTTTTTTTTTTTTTTTTTTAACTTCCCCGTTCCTTTAGGATGCGCTGGCTTTTCGCAGTTTATTTGGTGACATAATACATATTTTTGCGAGACTGACACCCACCTGTCATGTATTCTTCCGGGGGAGGAAGCCGAGGCGACCCCCCCTTCAGCCACAGCGGATACTGAGGCGCAGAGTCGGACTTTAAATCCCTCCTGCAGTTTGTTTAGTTTGACACCGGTGACACTTTGATTAATCTAATTTGCTGCTCGGCATTTACGGCGCTCGCAGCCATGAATCTCCATTTCGGCGCGGTCGACCGGCGGGAAAGAGAACGACGTCATTGCGGGGGCTCGCACACTCGCTCACTCTCACCATCGCTCCCGGCCGGACAGGACGTAGGCAGAGGAGAGAATCTCCCTCGTCTCTCCTGCGGCTTTATTTCCTTCTCTCTTTTTTTTTGAGTCCCCGAACGTTGTTTCCCTGCTTCCCCTTTCTCCCGCTGGCTCTAAAATGCAAAGCGATGTAATTAAATTAAGCGCCCCTTGCCTCGGTTTCAAGTAATTAGTAATGACCAAGACGGAATGCTTCCGCAGATATGAAATGTCAACATATTCTCTCTTGAGTGTAAACACTTTTATGTATCAGGATGTTTTGTGTGTGTGTGCCTGTGTGTGTGTGTGTGTGTGTGTGTGTGTGTGTGTGTGTGTGTCGGGAATGGGGAAGCATTTAAAAGATTGATGAAGAAGCAAGGTCATTTGTTAATTGAAAAAAAATCAATAAACTGCAAAGCAATGTATCAATCCTGAGCATGTCCTCAACATTAGCGTCAAACCCTGAAGCCCAGATTGCTCCTGATGCAGGCTTCAACTGTGAGCTACCATAGTTTCTATTTTAATATTTATTTACATTATAGCATACTATATTATAATACAAAACGCATGATTGTCATAAAGCCCTGAGTGAGTCAGTCAGTGAGGACACACGGCAGTAGAGCAGGCCGAGGCTCAGTCAGTGAGGACACACGGCAGTAGAGCAGGCCGAGGCTCAGTCAGTGAGGACACATGGCAGTAGAGCAGACAGAGGCTCAGTCAGTGAGGACACACGGCAGTAGAGCAGGCCGAGGCTCAGTCAGTGAGGACACACGGCAGTAGAGCAGGCCGAGGCTCAGTCAGTGAGGACACACGGCAGTAGAGCAGGCCGAGGCTCAGTCAGTGAGGACACACGGCAGTAGAGCAGACAGAGGAAATAGCGGATATGTCGCTGGTGGAGTCGGGGCCATGTCATTACTTAGCTATTGAAGGGACTGACACACGATTGGCCGAGGTCCCGTGGGTCACTACTGCCATAGCGCCCCCTAGCTATTCAATCAGACATCTTATCTCATTTGTCATCAGTCAGGCCGAGAGATCCTACCAGAGGAAGATGTCAAGCCACTACCCCCCCCATCCCCGCTTTTTTGAGGTTGGTTCCTCCTAAGGTTAGACCCTTATGGTCCATTCAAGAGAGTCACCCAAGACTTATTTTTCAGGGGGGTTTATGGCCAGGTTGTTTTGTAAAGCATATTGTGATTTGATTCATGTAAAATGCCCCCTTCAGTGTGGTGCCCCTCCCCAATGTGTTTTCCCTTGCCTCTGCGGGTTTAGACCTGGGGTCTACTGTACACTAAGCTGTGACAAATTTTCTTTGATGTGCCCTGCACAAACAAATGTAACATAATTTGATTTGTGTTAAAATGGGTCAGAACCCCACAAAAGCCCTGAAGGTTAAACTGGGCCTGGCAGAACCGGGACACCAGTCCTTGTTCAGCCAACACTTTTGTGTGTGTGTGTGTGTGTGTGTGTGTGTGAAGAGACAGTGGCTTATTCTGAGGACGCCCAGCAAACAGCTGGACCCCTCATAACAGAGGGAACCAGGGGTGCTGAGAATCCTAAAACAGCCAAGCGTTTGATCCTGCTAACCACAGCAATTTGATTTTTCGTCCCCCTTTTAGTTTTTTTTTTTTTTAAAACACCGTTCCAGGGGCAGTTAAAAGGAGAATTTTCTTTCTATTTTTTTTTTCTTTTAATAAAACCTGCCGAGGTTAGCAGCTCAGCAACTGTGGTGTCTCTTTGCGACAAGCAATCGCTTCCAATTCAGACAGATAAATAAACTGGCAGTGCCCCCCCCCCAAACTCCCACAGCGTACCCATGCTAAAATGCCAGGGGCCTCCGAGGACAAAACAGCACAGAAAATCATATTTGCTCTGAATTTAAAAAAAAAAAAAAAAAAAAACATCATGAAGACCACTACATCTGCTTCCTGCTTATATTGTTATATAACATTTGATTTTTTTTTTTTTTTTTTTTTGTAAAAGGGTAAACAATTAATAATAAAAATTATTTGTAATAATAATAATACTAGAGTATTTTTTTAAACATGACACCTGTCCTGCATAGCTTTGAGTAATAAGAATGTTAAAACAGATGGTGCTATGTTATATAGAACTTATAAAAGAAAAGCTTCATAGAAATGTGTGTATGTGTGTGTGTGTGTGTATGAGAGTGTGTTTGTATGTGTGTCTCTGCAAATAAAGAAACACTTTTCTTCCCCTAGCACTATAAATGAATTTTATTTCTTAATCAATATTGCTGACAGCAGACAATTACAGACGTGTCCTAGAATGCTATTTTTTCATTTAAAGTAGAATGAATACTCGTTCATTATGTACCCACATTTATAGAAATGACCCCTCGCCCCCCGTTCACCAGAACATGTTCATTCTCTTATCTGCCGATGGTCAGGGTTCAGGGTTCAGGGTTCAGAATGAGGAGCATGGTCCTTCAGTGATAATTACTGTTACGGCCGACCACAACTGGCACCACCGAACATACAAAAGTCCCAACAGGTCAACACAAAGCTCGAAGTTTATTTAAGAACAATGGAGAAAACAATGTAGCAGGTTCAATACAGACATACAAATGAAAATATACATACAAACTGAACGAAAATAAAACCGTTACCCTGGCAGGGAGGTAAAGGGGTTCCTCGCACCTACCCACGGTGCGACCCCAGGGCTGAGGACGGCAGGAGCACCCCACTGTTCCTGATGGGCAACTGCGTGTTCTAAGAACGACAGGTCCCACTCCCCACCGTAACAAAACACTGCTACAAAAGAAATAGAATAACGAAAACAACAGGAACTTCATTAATGTAAAGTAATTTTTAACAATAAGGGAAAACACAAGAGCCGATTGTGGCAGCGTCCGTCCCGTGAGAGAGTCTCAGCCTTTTTACCGCCAGTCTTTTAAAACAAAGACTCCTCCCACCGGATCACCTGCAGAACAGGCAAAGGGAACAAAGAAAACACGGAGTGGAGTGCATAACACCCCCACCCTAAAACAATGAATAAATCGTAAATTAACACTGTGTCCATTGTTCGCTTGTATATAACATTTATACGTAAGTTTATTTTTACATATCGCTAACAGGCAATTTAACAGAACCAACCCACAAATGTTTATTCACCCAGTGGACATCTTGAAAGATTATCTACACAGGACAAGGAAATAAGGCCTCGATTTTATTCATTGATACACTCGTGAAAGCGCATCAGCTATCACGTTATCCTTGCCACGAATGTGTTTTACAGTTATATCAAAAGCCTGTAAAATCAAACTCCACCGCATAAGTCTCTGGTTATTGTTTTTCATGCGGTGGAGGAAAACAAGTGGATTGTGATCCGTAAAAACCACCAAAGAATGAGACGATGAACCTACGTATACCTCAAAATGCTGCAGTGCAAGTATTAGAGCCAGGGTTTCCTTCTCAATTGTTGAGTAGACTCTCTGGTGGCGGTTAAATTTCCTAGAGAAATAGCAAACCGGATGATCGACACCAAGAGAGTCTTCCTGAAGTAGGACAGCACCCGCGCCAAAATCACTCGCGTCTACAGCCAATTTAAAAGGAAGTTCAAAATTAGGAGCGGTGAGAACCGCGTACTGACCAGAAGGGCCTTCACACGCTCAAACGCCAACTGACAAGTGTCAGTCCACTCAAAACGAACTTTAGGGCTCAGAAGATCAGTCAAGGGGGACGTAACCGCTGAAAAGTTTCTACAAAAGCTGCGGTAATATCCCACCATACCCAGGAAACGGCGCAACTCACGACGAGTCGCAGGAGCAGGGAACTGTACAATCGCCTCCACCTTGGAACTCACAGGACCGCACCTGTCCCCGCCCAACCACCTTTCCTAAGTAGGTCACAGTCGCTTGACCGAACTCGCACTTTGCAAGATTTAACGTGAGATTAGCCTTCGACAAACGCTCGAATAATTCTTTTATTTGGGTAATGTGTTCAGGCCAGGAGGCGCTTACCACAATCAAATCATCGAGATACGCCTCACAACCTGATAATCCTGAAATTACACAGTTAACCAAACGTTGAAAAGTAGCTGGAGCATTTTTCAAACCGAAAGCCATCACAGAATATTGGAGGAAGGCATCCGGAGTAACAAAAGCCGAAATTTCTTTTGCCCGAGCAGACAAGGGACCTGCCAATACCCCTTCAGTAAGTCAAACTTACTGACATACTTAGCAGAGCCCACCCTATCCACACAATCATCCATGCGGGGCATTGGAAAACAATCCGGTTTAGTGACTGCGTTCACCCTCCTATAGTCCGTACAAAATCGGAACGTGCCATCAGGCTTACTCACCAACAGACAAGGAGAACTCCAAGCACTAAAGCTTGGCTCCGCAATTTTATGCTGCAACATATAGGCAACCTCTGTCTGCAACTGCGAGCGTTTCTCTGGATTCACCCTGTAGGCGTGTTGTTTAATTGGCGGCGAGTTACCAACATCAATATCATGCTGGATCAAATGTGTACGACTAGGTACATCAAGAAATAAAGAGGGATACGACTGAACTAGAGCAATGATATCTAAACGTTCATTTACAGGTAAATGCCCAAGATATGACTCAAGATCGTCCAAAATCTGCGAGTTATGCAACCTGCCCTCTACCACATCCTTAGTCGGTACCGTCACTCCGTCCTCGTCCGGCTCAGAGATGGAGGCAAGTGTAGCAGCATTAACAGAAACGGCCGAGGTCAGCACCGAAGAGGGATTGACAGCTGTCATGGCTTCAGCACTGGACAGCTCCCCAGTTTTAGGTTCACGGTCAGGGGCGGCAGGTGTAACTTTGCCGCTGGACAGTGGATCAGGCTTTCCAACCCGCTCAGAACTCAAATTAGGTGCCCGCTCACAATATGCTTTCAGCATGTTTACGTGACACAATCTAGATTTTCGCCTCCTGTCAGGGGTAGCAATTACATAATCAACCTCACCAACTTTTCGCTCGACCCGATAAGGGCCACTGTAACGTGCTGGTAATGCAGAACCGACCACAGGTAGCAAAACCATGACTTGATCACCCGGCCCGAATGTTCGACACTTAGCCTGACAGTCAAAACGAGTTTTCATTTTCTTCTGGGATACTTGCAAATTTAACTTCGCCAACTCGCACGCTCGGTGCAACTTCCCTAACTGCAAACAAGACCAGAGGAACACCATCATCCCAATCTCTTTCAAACTCCAAACAATACGTTCGTAGCATCGATTTCAGAGTTTGATGAAACCTTTCCAGCGCACCCTGACTTTCAGGATGGTAAGCGCTGGAGGTACAATGTTTAACAGCGAGCTGTCGAAGAGCTTGTGCAAACAGTTGCGACATAAAATTCGAACCTTGATCCGTTTGGACCACCTTAGGAAGTCCGAACAACGAGAAAAACTTTAGCAAAGCTTTCACAACAACCTGAGCTGTTATTCTTCGTAAAGGATGGCCTCGGGAAATCGAGTGGAGGCACACATGATTGTTAATAAAAACTGATTGCCAGACTTTGTGCGAGGTAAAGGACCAACGCAATCAACAATCACCCTCTCAAACGGCTCTCCGATGGCTGGAATTGGCTGCAAGGGTGCTGGGAGAACAATTTGATTAGGTTTGCCTGCAAGCTGACAGATATGACAACTTCTACAATATCTTCGGACATCTCCTTTTAGACCAGGCCAGTAAAAATGACGTAAAATACGATCATATGTCTTTCTCACTCCCAAGTGGCCAGCAAAATGATTATCGTGAGCCAAACTCAAAATCTCATCGCGGTAAGATGAAGGGACCACAATCTGCCGAAGCACCCGCCAGTCATCCTCAGCAGAGGCTTGCGGTGGCCTCCACTTCCGCATGAGCACATCACCGCTAACAAAGTATCCACGAGACACATTTTCTATATCGGTTTCAGAAACCGCATCATCAAAGAGTGAAGACAAACTTAAATCTTTCCTCTGTTCCAATTTGAGATCCTCATGAGTCAAAGACATTCTACCAGGCCTACAAACAAAATCACCCTCCCCACAACAGCAGCGGTGGAACCGGGAGTGGATGGAGGGGACGGTTCGCCTATCAACAGTAGCCAGAAACGTGTCACCAAGATCAAAATCACCGCCTAAATCCGCAATAGGACTTTCATTCATCCGTTTCTTATGCATCGCACGAGTGACAGCACACGAGGGAATACATCAGGATATTTCTGTGCCAAGTCATCAGGGTTAGGGACAAGAGGAACGGGTCACCTCAGGGTTTTCCAGCACCTTCCCACCAGCCAAATCGTTTCCAAGAATAAATGAAACGCCTTTTACAGGAAGACATGGACGTACCCCTACAGCAACCCGTCCTTTCACCAAGTTAGAGGTGAGCATAATCTCATGTAAAGGCACAGTAATGAAACCCATTTCAATCCCTGTACAAGAACACTGGAGCCAGTGGAGGTTTCTTCAGACAAAGGAAGAACTCCCTCTAAAATAAATGACTGCGCAGCGCCCGTGTCACGCAACACTTTAACAGCACGTTTCAGATGCGGCTCTCCAAGTAAAGACACAAAACCATTCGTAATGAACGTGTATAATCCTGCAAGACGTTAGCTTCAGGATCCTTCATAGGTGACACAACACTAAGTCCTGACACAAACCGAGAGGACGTTTTCACCAGGGCCACAGGTTTAGGAGACTGTTGATTCTTTTTCTTGAGAGCAAAACAGTCAGCAAGAACATGGCCACGCTTTTTACAATAAAAACACACTAGCTGTGACTCTTTTACACGCACGTCACCAGGCTTACGCCGCCCAAAGGAAGAGACCTAGGAACTTGTGTGTCTTTAGAATGCTCTCTCGGAAATCTCACGAGCAATGTTCTTCTCCTTTTCAAGGGCAACGAAAACACTCTTGTGTGTTAAAACAAATTCGTCAGCCATCACAGCAGCTTCAGCAACATTGGTGACTTTACGTTCGTTTAGATGCGTGGCAACTTTCTCAGGAAGAGAGTTCTTAAATTCCTCTAACACCACTAAATCACGGAGTTGGCGAACGTTGATATACGCAAAGACGCACACCAACGATCAAACAAAGTCTCCTTCTCTCTGGCAAACTCTACGTATGAGAGACCATCAGCTTTGCGATGGCAACGGAATTTCTGCCGGTAGGCTTCAGGTACCAGCTCATAAGCCCTCAACACCGCAGCTCTCACCTGTTCGTAGTCAAGAGACTGCTCAGTTGAAAGAGAGGAGTATGCCTCCTGAGCTTTACCAGTCAGCACACACTGCAGCAACAGAGTCCACACCTCTTTGGGCCACTTTAGCGTATTGGCCACTCGTTCAAACAGTGTGAAGAATTTATCAACCTCCTGTTCTCTAAAAGGAGGGACCATTCCGCAAACTACGGCTGATGTCAAAATCAAACGAAGAAACACCACCAGCTTTACGGGCATCCAATTCCATCTGTTTAAGCCGACACGCATTTTCGTATTCAAGCTGCTTTAAGTCTAGCTCGTGTTTCTCTCTTTCTCGTGCCCTCTCTCGCTCCAATTCAAGCTCTTTCAGCCTTAGTTCAAGACGCCTCAGCTCCATCTCATGTATACGGGTAGGACTACCACCCTCCTCAGACACAGACCGGGTTTTAACAGCGGCTTCCCCAAACAACCCATGACTACTCAATGCCGCACTAACCGTAGCTAAAATGTCTTTCTTCGAGACATCACTGCTGATCTCGATCTCATAATGGGCAGCAACTCTCAACAAGTCTTCCTTGTTGAGGCGATTCAGTACAGCCAGCCTAGGTTAGCCAAAACTCACCCAAATCAAACATGATTGCAACAACACACACGAGGCAATAGAGGCACCTCTAAATACAATAGCGAGAGACAACAAGGACGCACAAAACCAAAACCACACAAGCAATCACAAAGCGACCTGCATTGGGACAAAGTGCTACTATTAAAACCAGTAACACCTAACACCAGCAATCCAACCAGTAAAGCAACAGCTTATCCGCGTTACTACCATCAATAAGCAAGAATCAAGATAGCAAATAACTCAAGGCTATCGCACATACAAAACTTCAAAATGATCCTCTCCCGGACGAGGCCCCCAATTATATGTTACGGCCGACCACAACTGGCACCACCGAACATACAAAAGTCCCAACAGGTCAACACAAAGCTCAAGTTTATTTAAGAACAATGGAGAAAACAATGTAGCAGGTTCAATACAGACATACAAATGAAAATATACATACAAACTGAACGAAAATAAAACCGTTACCCTGGCAGGGAGGTAAAGGGTTCCTCGCACCTACCCACGGTGCGACCCCCAGGGCTGAGGACGGCAGGAGCACCCCACTGTTCCTGATGGGCAACTGCGTGTTCTAAGAACGACAGGTCCCACTCCCCACCGTAACAAAACACTGCTACAAAAGAAATAGAATAACGAAAACAACAGGAACTTCATTAATGTAAAGTAATTTTTTAACAATAAGGGAAAACACAAGAGCCGATTGTGGCAGCGTCCGTCCGTGAGAGAGTCTCAGCCTTTTTACCGCCAGTCTTTTAAAACAAAGACTCCTCCCACCGGATCACCTGCAGAACAGGCAAAGGGAACAAAGAAAACACGGAGTGGAGTGCATAACAATTACCCTCAGGGACGACTCTGCCGCTGGCCCCCTCCTGACCCCACCACCCACCCCCACCCCCCACCTCCACGCTGTTATTTTTAGCCCCTTTTTCAACAATGCTTTTCTCAAGCTTTTAATATCGTAGCTTGTGAAATGAAAAAAAAAAAACACAGATCAATAGAAATGATTCTTAGAACCGCACCTGGATCTGCCTACATCTGAAGGTTTTGCTGCATTCTTTCTTTTGGTCATGTCAATCTCCTTTAAATATACAAGTGTAAAATAAATCAGGCAGTGATGAACTGATGACTGCTCTCCTGATTGTCTCTATCTGAGACACAACTTAAAACTGCCATTTGATCAGACCTTAAACTTCAGTCATTGACGGTTCCACGGCCCTTGTTTTCTGTTTTTTTTTCTATTTTATCTTAACATCCCAGGAATAATCTAACAAGAAGTACCATTTTTTTTCTCCCTGCAGATACAACATCAATCACATATTAATTTAAGGCATCAGAAGAGCACAGAGTCAACATATGGCTGGTTCATGAACCTGCAGGTACCCAGATGGCCAGAAGAGGCCGCTAAAGAGCAAAGAAGCAGGTGTGGACCTGTGTCCATAGGCTGTAATGGTGTTACTTCAGGATCATGTGCTTCTATTCACCTTGAGGCCTAAAGCACCACCTGAAGGCCCAGGTCTCAGGGCAATTATAAAAGAGTGCAGGTTAAACCTGCTCTCCTGCTCAAATTCCCACAAGGTATGTAACTGGCTGTGTGCATATCACCAGTTACAGACTTCTGGGCTAGAGTTAGTCAAATGCATGTTGTCTATTTTTAGCTTGTATGCCATCCAAACAAAACAGACTTTTGTCTCTTTCATGGCATTGATTCCAATGAAATATAACAAACCCAGAGAAACTCATGCTGTAATATAAACTTCCCTTTGACTGAACTGGATAAGACCTTGAGTTGCATAGGTTGCTTGAAGCTAGCCAATAACAGGTTAAACTTTTTTTTTTTCGTGCCAGGATTCTCATTTGGCTTTGAGTGATTAGGTAGACAGGGATCTATATGTGACGGCAGCATGTGGCGCGTCTGCAGAGCGACTGCGGAGGTCAGTCTAAAAGGACGGATCTCTCCCGCTCTCCAGCCTGCTGGTTGTAAAATGATTAATGCTATCTAGCGTCAGAGAAATCCTAATGCCTGTGACTAATAAACAGAGGCTTACAAATGCAAATGACGCCTTTCAGCCTAAATACTGACTTCGCCCCGTCTGCTAATTTGTTTGTTTACACAGCAACTCCACAACGCTATCAAATTACAGCGCGTTGGCCAAAATTTAAATGCCTTTCCTCACAGCGATTTGGAGCGAGCGCGAAACTGCGCGCGAGAGAGGGAGAGAGGGGGTTGCAGCGTTGCCCGGCCTGGATAAACAGACGGGATTTGGCGGCGAACCGTAGACGAGGTGTGAGGTGAGAAAGGTGTGAGAGGGGGGGACTGAAACGGGGTTCTGGTGCGGTGCGCTCACATAACTGGCCTGGAGAAGCTCAGGAATGGCGGAGCTGGGTCCCAAACGGTGCCCTGTCGATGTATCCTACAGCGAGGCACTTAACCCGAATTGCTCCAGTGAGTTATTAAGTATCTGAAAATTGGCCCCTTGGGGGAAAGTGTTGAAATTGAAAGTGGCAAGTAAACTGTGCTTAGCTTATTTAAAAATCCCTGCTTACATTCTACCCAAGCCCGTTTTTCATATAGGAAAGCGGGAAGGTTGCCTGTACCATATACATTACAATACATAACTAACAGACTATCCATATCTCTTTCAAAACATTAGAAAATTAACATAAATAATGTAGAGAACAGGCCATTCATCTTGTCTGAGCTCATCATTCATCTACACCTACATTTCAGTGCATTTAAAAAGTCTGGTTTTCACACATTGACAAGAACTCCTGTCACACACTTAAATTGCTACAGTATGTGATCAATGACTAATGTTTTTCAGTCTCTGAGTCCTTATTTACTGCATTTAAATTCAAGGCCCTCTTGTCTCATACAGACTTTTTCCAGCTGCGTCTCACATCCTGTGGTTTTAAAATGGTGTGTCACAGTGGTACAGGTGAGAGAGACTAGCATGGCACAGAAAGTGTGAGTATTTTATCTGAAAAAGCCACTCATCAGACACCACCCCTGCAAGCGGGATGGCCGGGATCATGTTATCTATGACCTACCGATTACACTGTGGAGCCATGTGCATGTTCTAACACACACGCACACACTCACACAAACATGAACTCATACACACATACTCACACGCACACACACACACACAAAACACACTCACATGCATACACACACACGTCCATCATGTAGTACACACAAACACATACATACACACATGTGCATAAGTGCACAATCTGACACGCAGACACACACACGCACGCACACACACACACTCACATGCAGACACACACACGATCATGGCACACCACATACATGTGCATAAGTGCACAATCTGACACACAGACACACACACACTTGCAGACACACAGAGGCACACCCCTGGGTGTGTAACAGTTGGTACAGTCTGACACTTTGACCAGAGGGAACTGTGAGGAAGCTCCTCTCTGTCACTCCCGAATCATAATTGGGTCACAGCCATTTTACCCTGTGGCACTGGGCTGGGCTGAACCATGTGAGCCATGCAGGGGGGGGTGTCTCACAAACTGGGCAGCAGGAAAACTCCTGAGTGTGTGTTGGTTCAGGTTTGGACCATCCAACTGGATCGAGGAATGGGGGCGTCAATCCTGGGACTGACACACAGATTAGTGTGATGAAGTAGACATAAATGCAGCAGAAGTAAGCACATCTAAAACAAGATCTCCCCAAGAACCCAGAGGATTTCTGGAGTCTAAGATACAAAAACATAGAATTCCTTAATGCATCCACTATTCTCCCATATCTATCAAATGGTGTACGTGTGCATAACCATAAACATTAAATGTATATATAGAGTCCGTATATTATATTTCTGGTGTGTCTGTTGTGTAAGAACAGGAACTTAAAACTCACTGTCTGAGACAGAAAACACAGAGGTGGATTGTATCACTGTTACAGCTCATTGCTGACGCTGATTTGACCTAAATACGTATCAGAGTACAGTATGTTCGTGTGGACGTCACACATTTTAAATAACCCCGGAAATACCCTGCGCAGGATGACAGCGTGCATGAAAAATTTAATCACTTCACAAAACTGCGACAGGCTGATCTGTTGATTGCTGACTCCAGGCTAAAACAGTAAACTGTAGAGAACGTCAACGCCAACCTACTTACAGAATGACTGAATCAGACTGCTGTATCAACAAAATATCATAACCGTTTGATCAAATTTACAAAAATAAATGCAAACTAATGAAAGTATGGTGGTATATACTTCCCTTCAGTTGTATGCAACACTCTTAAAAAATGGTTCCTAAAGGGCTCTTCGCTTGTCCTGCAGGGGGAACCCTTAAAGGTTCTTCTTTGATATGGATCTCATGCACAGGTTCTCTGTAGAACCTTATTCTGAGGGTTATATAGAGAACCCCTTAAATATATCTGTGTCTAAGGTGAACCTTTAAGGGTTCCCCCAGCAGGACACATGAAGAACCTTATAAAGTGCTACAAAGAGCTGTGTACAGCACTCAAATCATATCACTGATTCATGGCACAGATCAGACCCACGTTATTACATTAATATAATTATATTAGGCCTTTGAACACCACTTAAATCTCACATGATCCCTCACAACTTCAAAAGAAACATCTCTATTGACTAGTGGAAAAATCTACTTTCATATGACTGTACATTTTTTGTCAATAGTTTTTTTTTTGTTGTTGTAGAAAATCATCGCCAATCTGCAAGAAGTGTATTTGAATGCGGGCTGTCTGAAAATGCTCCTCCGAACCTTTGTTTCAGCAAACTCCATTTCACGTATGTGTTTGACTGGGTCTGCGAGGCATATGGATTTAAGTCATTAAAACAGTTATGTGTGGAAGTTATTCTCTTCTCTGCATTTATACCTTGGGTAAAATAACACTTCCGCATCAAAAAATAACTACGGTCATAATGTGGTTGACTTCAGTCGGATGTATTAAGTGTAAGCATAATTAATACTGCTGTATTTATAGAATTAATCACACAACAATAATTAGCCCAAGCAACACATGCTGATTATGGAAATTATTCAGTCCAGTCTGATGGAACTGTGGAAAGCAATGCTGTAGAGGGCAGTTATTAAAAGAGAAAAAAACAAGCATGAAAAAAATAAAATAAAATAAATAATGTTGGTATTCATCATGGCTGTACATAAGTGTAAGCATTGAAATGGATGAATGAACTCATGGTTTGATGAGGGGTAAAACTGCCTGAGGGGGGGTCTGTCTTTGTGCTCATGTCCGGAGAAATGTCATTGGACGACTAATATTCTTTAAAAGACAAGTAATTCATATTTAAGCTAGGCGTATACAGAGAGGAGATGTGTGTCAAAAACGACACATTCTTCAAACTGACATCGTAGAATCCAGCCATTGTCTAAGCTGCCCCGTTCCCTGGTGTGGAAGCTACTCCTACAGCAAGCCTCATTCCCATGGTAGTGAGGAAGAGAGTGTCTTGTGAACTTTCAAAGATCTGAACGTCCTGGTTCCAACACTAGCCCTAACGCGACTGATAAAGTGATTACTGTAGGATCACCATCCATGTTGTCTTCCCTGATATAGTAGCCATTACATGAGGAGCAATGGGTTCTGGTTCCCGCTAACCCCTGTTACTTCCCAGAGTGTGACCGGGCTGAGAGAAGGCCGTTGCTCTGAAGCTTAAGTTGCCCTTGACCCCTGAGCGAAGGTCGAGAGGGTTTAAACCACATGCCTTTGACCTCTCTGGTACCTGTTTCGATGTAATGCAGGCTGACAGATGGGTTAAAATGGGGTTGTCACCATTCTTTTCGCCGTCTTGCTCTAGCGTGACGGAGTTGACAGGGCGGATCAAACAATGAGGGTCAGGCTCTGGGTTACCCTCTCAAATGTGATGGGGCTGACAGGACGTTTTGCACTCCTTGACCTTTGACCTCTCCGGCATTTGTTAATGCGACAAGCAGAGACAGAGGGCTCAGACGCCGCTGTCTGTTCAGATGTGACGGGTCTGACAAGCGGGGTTTAATGCAGGGCTACAAACCCAGCGCTCAAGGTCAGAGCAGGTTATCTGTCTGATCATCTCTCAGGCTCCTCTCTGGACCCTGCACGACCAGATAGAGACATCTACATCTCTCACACAAACCCATACATATGCACAAACAGGCATGCATGCGAACCCACAAACACACACACACACACACACACACACACCATGTACACCCACACACACACACACACACACACGCACACACACACACACACACACACACACACACACAGTCACACACACACACACACACACACACACAAACTCAAAGCAAACAAAGCAGACACCTGTCTGTCTGTCTGCCTATTTATCTGTCAATAAACCCATGTGCACACACACACAAACAAACAAACACACGATGAAACAGGCTAACACAGCAGATTTACAACAGACAGAACAGGCAGAAGAACAGAAAACCTAATCTCACGTTGACAGCGATTTTGCCAGTGGAAGAGAGCTGTGCCACTACCCCAATAATGCTCCCCCATCACCCGCTGCCTAATGCCACTCCATCTGGACCCGGAGCCAACCCCAACCCACCCCACCTGCTTTACCCATCAGCCCCTGTAGCCCATTCACCCCCCTCGGCCCTCTGGGTAAAACGCCATGAAGACCATTCTGTGACCCTCTCGAATCCAACTCCAACAGCTGGTTACAGCGATTCCAAATCTGCTTGATTAAACTGATAGGTCACATTCATCACAGCTGTTTCAATCACCTAACAAGTTCAAACACCTGACATTTGACTCCAAAAAAAAAAAAAAAAACACACACACAGTTTGCGTTTTTAATGGCGATGATGGAAACTGTGGACGCGCAAAACGATTCGACCGTGAACGCCTCAGCCCCCCATTCAGGCTCACCACAATACGCTTTTGTATCGACAGCTACGACTGATACATTTACGCGCACCATTAAATGTTTTCCCTCTTTTCAATTAAATACACAATACTTTTACTCAACTTTTCTGAACTTTCGGTTACTTCGAAGATTGCAAAAAGGAAAAAAGAAAACACAGTTTAACTTGACACAATGACAGAAGCGAGGGATGATGCATTTGTCTGAACATGAACTTCCATCACTAAAGGTCTATTGTCCTAAGCCCTGCAAGCACTGGGGATGGTTGATTTTATATGGTATCTCCTTGCTGTATTCACAGCAGCGAAAGCCCACGGTTTGCTGCAGCATGTAACAACTGCAAGGCCTGCGGTCACAAGCAGTGCACAGGGAGAAAGCCAGGTCTTTATTTCCATGTGTTCCCCAGAAAACGCAGTGTGGCTACAGGATGATGCACAGCACACAATACGCCAGGTTCTACAGGCACAGCAAGAACCTGTCCACAGCACTGGGAAAGGGGGTGGAGAAGGACAGAGGGGCTGACAGAAACACTCACACACAGAAAAAGAGAGAGGTGGAGAAAGAAGGAAAAGACTGAGAGAGCACAGAAAGAGAAGCAGATAGGGAGAGAGACACACAAAAACAGAGGGAGAGAGAAAGAGAGAAGCGGACACACAACACAAGTTTTTCTCTCTCATCATGCCAATAAAGAGAATTTGAATTTGAGAGAGACACATGAGGAGAGAAAGAGAGAGAGAGAGGAAGAGAAAGAGAAAGGTGCAGAGGTAGAAAGAGAAAGGTGGGGAGAGAATGACAAAGAGAGCAGGAGAGAGAGAGAGAGAGAGAGAGAGAGGGAGAAAGACAGAGGGAGTGAGCTCAGTTCCACTATCTTTGCTGTATCGCTCATTCAAATTCTCCCAGCTAGGTTCCCTTTAGACGCCGCTATTTGATGGTAATTTTCGGCGGAGGGGAGGATTCAATAAAAAACCCTTCATTCAGCAGTTCCTCATGACCTTCTTAGGATACGCACTCGCAACCCTCCATAAATACTCAATAAAATGTAGACGGCGGAGACACCTTAAGCCCGGCATCGCCATAATTCCTCTCCTTCGGCACGCATATTCCCTCCATTCGCCGGGGGTTATGGAACGAGGGCCCGCCTCTAATCTCCTTGATTGTCAAATTAAGGCCAGAACATCAAGAACAATTTAGTTCCCCGGAGGGATAATGCAATACATCCCAAATAAAGAAAGACTCTACATCAATTTGGCCAGCCGCGGTGATGTGGGCGGCATGGCATTTGGCAATGACAGGGACGTTCCGAGGAATCGATGGTTATTTAATTCTCAACAAGCTCCCCAGTCCATTACACCTGATTACGTTCACCCGTCTCAACTGGTTGCAGTTGTTTTTTTTTTTTTTGCTTTTCTTTTTTTCCCTCCCTCTTTTCTTCCTTCCTCCCCTCCAAACACAGGCCCATAGCCTGTTTAAAGGGCCTCGTAAGAACTTTAAAGTGAAGCATCGATTAACGAGACAGACACGCCCGTAATCGTTACCTGTCTGCATTCGTCCACTGCTACGTGAGCTGCTGCTGTCTACCTGAATGTCTTCACATATGTTACTTCCAGCATGTTCTAATGTTTTTTACTGTCTGGATGTTTCAACATGTGTAACCGTCTGTTGTTATTACTATCATATTACAGATATTATTGTAATCATATTACTGTTGTTATTGTTTTTCTTACTATTATGATTGATCCTTTTATCATTTTAGAATATGTCATGCCATTAAAGCATTTTAATGTAAAGTTCTGTTTGTCTGTTTTAACGCATGCTGCTGTCTGTCTGTTTCATTGCGCATTACCGCCTGCCTGTTTTAACATGCATTCCTTTGTCATGATTACTATCATATTGCACTTAATGCGGTTGTTATTTTTATGTATTTTTATTATGATTGGTCATTGCTATTATCACACTTGGACAGTATGTATTTCCAAATATATAATGCCAATAAATTTTAAACTTGTCTGTTGGTCTGGTTGTCTAAGACCATTTTGATTCTTTCCTATCATATGGCCTGTCTGTTTTCCAATATATCAGAACCTTTTTCAACATGTTGTGACTTCAATAAATAAATAAATAACTATGATTTCAGCTGATGACTCTCTGTGAGTATAAATAAAGTTTGATTCAATGGAATGCCTTAATTTTAGCTTATTCCCCCAAAGGCCAGGAAATGGCAATACAGAATAATGAGAAATACTATATAACTATCAACATTTAAAACAATTAAAACTGAAAATTGCTATGCAAATTACACTACTATATTACAATAAAGGGCTGACATATCTCACTTGGTGAGTCACTCTCAGCAGGGACCACAGAGTGTATTTATATTAAGAGAGATACTGAAACTCATGAGAGGTACTGAAAGTAAAAAACTGACTTTCTGCATATTTTCACTAACATGCCATTTCTGACCTCAGATCCCTTTATGTGATCGATGTCACAGGATGTAAAATATAACAAAAAAAAATCATGAGGATGAGTTGGGTGGGGTGTTAAAATAACCAAACCCATTCCCACCCAGCAGAGCAAAATACCCTGAGACTCTTTCAGAGCTACACTGTAGCTCTCCGATTGGTTGACAAAATTAACCAATGATTATGGAAGGGGGCGTGTCCATTGGACCAACAGACCCAAAATGACTGGGGGCCCTCTAAACACATAGAAGATAATGATGTATATATGTGCGCTGTGTGTTTTTTGTCAGTTCGTCTAATCCCATTAAAAAGAACGAGAGATCAACCCCTAGATACATTCAGACGAATCCACACCGCCTTCAAAAGCCGCAGTGCAGCCAGTAAAACAGTGGAGGAAATCCTCCGTGTCATCAAGTAAACAAGTGGAGTAAAATCCGGTTTGACACGGTGTCAAAAAATGCGCAAGCATCTCCTTGATCTTCTAATCGACCAAAAAAAAAAAAAAAAAAAAAAAAAAAAAGGGATTGCTGATGCATCCATCAGACAGGCCTATGGTATTCAATTAAATTTCTATTTTACGCAGGAATTATGCTTGCTCAGGAGCAGCGGATGATCACGGACTCAGGCAAACTGCCATTGACAAAAAAAAAAAAAAGAACAACTCCAGAGGAAGTGAATTTCCATTATGTAGCATTAGCATGATGCGCCATCGCTGCAAATGAAGCGCTAGGCCTTCTCTCTGAAACCCCGCACACATGCAGGAAAGCACGGCACATATACGAGTCCTCATTATCATATATTTTTATCATTATTATTGTTACCGTGCCATCCGCTGCTCTGCCCTCCCCACAAGGCTTGCCTTGGGAGCTTCCCCCCTCCGTTCTGAATGATTTCCACTGTCACGCTCGTCTTATTAACTGCATAGTGTGAGAAATCTGCAGATACCACTGAGGCAAATTACAACCAACAGTCTGCCAAATATTTACCAATCTGCCAGCGATCATCTGAAAGCTGGGCGCCCCCACACATTTTTTTTTTCTTTTTGCTTTGGCTACTATTGCCAAATTTTTGGAGACAAAGTTTTTTTTTTTTTTTATTTTACTCTAGAAAGGTGTAAAGAAGTGCCAAAATATGGATTAAAAAAATGGATTTAAAAAATACATAAAAACAAACGTGGGGACAAGAGACCGACTGTAAGTTTCTCCGCTACAACCATTATAACCGCATCTCGACTTGTTGCCATGGATACGCGATACCTCAGAAAGGGAAATCGTTTCTAGAACTCTCACACCCGGGTACTTTAACGCTTAGGCAATATCATGATCGATTACTTTGCTCCAAGTGTCTCGTAATTTTTTTTTTTTTTTTTTGGGGGCGGATGGATGGAGACATGGAGGGAGGGGGGGTAACAGTCTGGACAGCGGGAGGAATGGGGGTGGGGTAGGGAGCAGACCTACCCCTGCATATGCAGTCAACGTCAACCTCTACAAACGAAGGAATGAATGCTAAACAGCGAGTGTGGGGTGGGGGGGGGCAGGGTTGAGGGTAGGTTGGGATGGAGATCGATATGAGCGAATATAGCTCAACTACACCATTTGTTCAGCCATGAGAGATGTCAATACACAGATTATAGTGCTCCATCTCTCTGATTTCCCTCTGTCTTCTCCCCCTGACTGCACGTGGACCTTTTTGCCTGTATTAAAAGTGTTTGCCTTCTCGACCGTAAAAATTCCAATTATTGCTGTAAGTGCGGCCGCTCGCTGAGGCCCTCAGCTTCTATTACCCGCCGCGGCGAGCCGCGCGGAGACGTTCGGGGTAATGGAACCTCCGCCGGGATTCCGTGGAGGGGCGGTCCTCCAGACTACACCCCCCCCACATGTTTAGTAAAAAGGCTGTTAAGAGGAAAATAACTCCGGGACAATCAATGGCGGTCTAATCAACATGTGGCGTGGGGACAGTAAATTACGGGCTTGGAGCGGGGATGGGGAGGGAGGGAGGGAGGCGAAAGAGTCAAACATGTCACTTTACAGGACAGTTGCTCATTCCGGTTCCAAGACAGATCAATCTTTCAAGCAACATTTAAGCAACAGCATCACTAAGAGGAAGAAGTAGCAGCCTAGGAAGTAGCAGTAGGAAAAGAAAAAAGAATAAGAGGAAGAAGGAGAAGAGGTAGTAGTAGTGGAAGAAGAAGAAGAAGAAGAAGTAGCTGTGGAAGAATAGACAGAAGAAGAAGTTACGAGCTGCAAATTCTGTTATTTAGCCCTCAACAAAGTAGCAGGATTCAGGACCTGATCAGTTCCCTCAGAAGAAGGAGGAGCGTGCTCTCAATGACAACGAATCGCCCACATAGTTTGAGGTTCCCTTCTTTTCAGCTAGCCATCTAGATGCTGACGCTTTCTGGCGCCTTTATAAATGTAAATACATTAATTGCATAAATGAAATATGAACTGACAAATAGGATCTGACAGCTGGACACCAAAAAAAAAAGTACATCGGTTACAACTCCTACAAAAAAAAAAAAAAAACCTATTTTTCTTTTTTTTTTTTTTTTTAAATGTCACTTTACTTATTTCTCCAGAGGACTAATTAAAGAAAAGAGAGAGATGACAGATCGTTTGGATGAATTTGCAGCCCTGGGGTGGTGGTACCTTTAAAGGTTGACAGTAATTATTTGCGGAGTAGGGCACTGCTGTTCATGGGTGCTGGTGTTAGCCTATTTTATCTGTGCGGGGCGAGAGTGCTTTCTAACAATGGGGGAGTGTGCTTTCACAAACGCCAGAGTGGGTGGGGCTACAAGTGCTTTCTCCACACTCATTGGCTATTCTATGGACCAATCAAAAGGCTCTGAGGATCTTTGGGGGGGGGGGGCGTGTCTAATTCTGACCATGCCAATGCCAATTGTGGTTGGCAGCTCCGAGGAGATGAAGAGTCAGTCCTGCCTCATCCGCGGCTGCGCAGTCAAGAGCAGATGGTCCATTCTCACTTGCAGCTGCGCAGTCTAGAAGAGCTGCCCTGTTCTCAACCTCGGTTGAGCAGTTGTGAAGAGCTGGCCCCCGTGTTTACGTCTGCATGCATTAAAGAGTGTGTGTCTGTGTGTGCGTGCGTGCATGTGTGTGTGCATGTATGCACATGGGGATAAGAGGATGAGGGTGCTCAAACGTTCATAAAAAAAAAGCAGAGATCAAAGACAATGAGATCAACAGCGGGAGAGATGTTCTCATTGGCGCCTTCCGCTGCGCAACCCGCCAAACGGGCCATTGATACGCACGTGCTAAGTGAATTCCGGTTCCATTAGGGCGGCACTAAAGCTCAGGCCAGCAGTGGGGATCAGTAAAGTATGAAGTTAAGATGGCGGCCCTCTTCCCAAAAGGCCGTCAGCTCACTATCAACTACACTCTGCCAAACGCCAAACTCATTTACCAAGTCAAAGTGTCTGAAGCGCACCCACTTCACCAGTCATTTAGCACGAACTGACTAACACAGAAGGTTTGTCACCATGGAGTGTGATGGTGAAGGAACCGATCCCATGCAGTGGGTGGTGCAGGACTGACCAGCATCCTAAGCACAGAGGACAAAGAGGAGCTGCCCAGTTTTAAAGTACTAAGCTTAAACTTAAAAGTAGTTTAAAGATAATTTTTTTTTTCCCCCCGACAAACCTTGGCAATCCTTCTCAAGACTCAAAAGCAATGCAATCCAACTTAAGACATGTGAATACGCAGGCCTGACTCCAGACACAAGAGGACCCTTGAAGCTGTGTTATTTTTCTTTCCCAGCCTTATCTCTCAGGTAACAAATGTGAAAATAGGACAGAATAATGACCCCTCTTCATAATGGCTTCCCATCCAAACCACATCCTTCATTCATTTCAAAGACCCGAGAAGCAAAATCAGTCTTGAAGGACCTTCCTTTTGTGCAACTTTTCTTCAGTCATTGTTAGCAGTTACCAGCAAAAAATAACTCTGAGCACTTCTGATATTAAATAGGCACAGTATCTTACTTGGCTAACTGTATTTAAAGGTTTAGTTCAGGACACCTACATGTAGTCCTCTATTTTTTTATACTTATCAGCAGTGCTGTAAACCGATGGACCCTATTTCTGGAATCGGTTCGCTCTGACATTCCGTCACCTTCACTGGTTGGCATCATGAATTCTGTTTTCATTAGTTGCAATGCTAAGCACAAAGAGAGAGTTACAAAGCTCTTTTCCGAAAGTCAACCTAACTGACACCCTGGGATGCTAAACTCAAACTGTCATTCCGGTGAAGCTCATTCAAGTTTTCATAGTCAAAGTAAAGTTCAATCCTTTGTTATCACAGAATGGGTGGCATTAATTTAGATGATAGCTTTTCGCTAAGATGTGACTGAAGCACAGGCATAAGGAGAAAGTGGAAAGAGAAAGTGAGCTAGCGCATCTACTGGACAACACATCAAGAAAATGCAGCACTTAACACAGTCAGTGTGTACACATTTTACATTGTCTAAATTTCACAGACCGCTTGAAAACTAAAGACACTGGCTGAAAAATTGTTCGAAAAAACCTTTTTATGTGAAGAGAGCTTCCTTCTTCAGGTTGGACAGGATCATATGCATACACCCATACAAACACACACAAGTGCGCGCACACACACATATTTCGTGTGCGAATAATTTCTTTTTACACAGTTGTCAGCCAATTGTGCTAGAGAAATAATTATGCAAACAGAAAAGGGTCCAAATGCATCCACACCTGTTAAAATGAATTTGCATGCGATTTTTCCAAGTAATTGCTAATTGGAGGCTGGTGTTGGAGCTGGCGGTGTTAGCGTAGCGCAGTGGAGGTGAGGGCAAGGAGTGGGAACAGTGACAGTGGTGTTAGCGTTAGTGGTAATGGGTAATGGTGTTTGATAGCTGTTTCCATTTGTTTATTAGTAGGTGAATGGGAAAGGGGATGCTTGTGTGTGTGTGTGTGTGTGTGTGTTTGCAGGTGTGTAGTGTGTGTGACAGACAGAGTGAGTAAAAGTGTGTTTTTGTTGTGTGTGTATGTATGTGAGTGAGAAACAGAATGTGTGTGTGTGTACGTGTGTGTGTATGTTAGTGACAGTGAGTCTGTGTGTATGTGAAAAAGTATGTGTATATTTGAGTGACAGTTTGTGTGTTTGCATATGTGTGTGTGTGTGTTTGTGAGTGTTCAAGTGAGAGTTGGTGTGGTACGAGAGCAAGTGTGGTCCGTGACTATGTGCTGTACAGATGCGTGTGTGTGTGTGTGTGTGTGTGTGTGTGTGTGTGTGGCCTTAGTGGTGTGTATGTCAGCACTAATGCAGTATAAACTGAGCTGTAATGAAATCTGCAGTGAGATCCCACTCTCTGCTGATCTAAGTGGCCCCCTCGTTCTGCTCTCCTTCTAATCCATTACATGTTGTCTGTTTGTTCTGACGATGCGGATTTAACTGTTCCTGCATATGCGCTGCAGCTTCTGCTCTGTCGGTCTGTCTCTTGTTGTTCCCTCTGTCGCCCCCCCAGTCTCGTGGTGCAGCGGGCTGGCTCTGTCTGTGCTGGGCTCAGCTTTATTAGTGCAGGGGGTGAGGGGGGGGGGACCCGGGCTACAGCTGCTGTGGATCAGTGAGGGATCCACCCTAATGCTGCACGCTGCCCCCCCCATGTGCACCACATAATCTAACACTGCAGTGTGTGAGTGAGTGAGTGAGTGTGAGTGTGTGTGTGTTTATATGTGTGTCTGTGTGTGTGTGTGTGTGCGCGTGCTTGAGTGTGTGACTGTGTGTGAGTTTATATGTGTGTGTGTGTGTGCACGTGCATGAGTGTGTGACTGTGTGTGAGTTTATATGTGTGTGTGTGTGTGCACGTGCGTGAGTGTGTGACTGTGTGTGAGTTTATATGTGTGCGTGTATGTGTGTGTGTGTGTGCATGTGCATGAGTGTGTGTGTTTATATGTGTGTGTGTGTGCGCGTGCGTGTGTGACTGTGTGTGAGTTTACATGTGTGCGTGTATGTGTGTGTGTGTGTGTGTGTGTGCATGAGTGTGTGACGGTGTGTGTGTTTATATGTGTGTGTGTGTGTGTGCGTGAGTGTGTAATGGTACAGAAGTGTTGGCTTTCTAATGCCCAAGGTGAGATCAAGCTCATTCAGAACAGGTACAATACACCTCTCTCTCTCTCTCTCTCTCTCTCTCTCTCTCTCTCTCTCACACACACACATATACACATACACACACAGCCCCAGGGCTGGCTGGCAGCACAAGGGAAGACACAGCATGATAGACACACACACACACACACACACACACACACACACACACACACATGCTGTGTGGGAAGGTTTTACAAGCTGTCTGACACCAGCACCTCTCCTCCCCCTTAACGCCTGCTTACACACACACACACACACACACACACACACACACACACACACACACACACACACACACACACACACACACACACACACACATGCAGGAACACACACATAAATACACACAAACACACACTCTCAAACACACATAAATGCATGTATAGATATGCATGCAAAACCACACATACAAACACACTGCATGCATATACATTGATGCACAACCACCAACACACACACTCGCACACGCACACACACTCTGTGGAGTGTGAGGGTGAGTAATGATTAAAGCAGGGTTAGATTTCTAACCTCCTCACACAGTCACGCTTCACAAGCCTCCGTACAACCTGCTGGAGTTACGTAACAATGCCACATCGCCTGAAACAACTAAAAACTTTCACACACAGCTTCAGCACACACACGCATGCATGCACACACGCATACAAAGACACACATACACACACACACCCAACACCACAGGAGCCAGCAGTAAGTCCCCCCCCCCGCTGCCCTGGCCTCCATGCCCACCTGCTGGTTTTAACATGGCCAGAGGATTTCATGCGGCAGAAAACCAGAGCTTCATGTATTCATAAAGCATCTCTCCGCAAGAGTGGCTGATCTGGGACCAGTTTTCCCCTGCCCATATGCTAACCTCATCCATTATGAGCTCAAAGGCTAGGCTGATCCCAGATCAGCGCCTGCTTTCATAAAGCATCTCTCAGCAAGAGTGGCTGATCTGGGACCAGTTTCCCCCTGCTTATGACCACTTCCATTATGAACTAAAAAGCTAAGCTGATCCCAGATCAGCACTGAGATGCTTTATGAATCTTAGCCTAGGCCTCAAACAGTTTGCAAGCAACAAAAATAAAATGACAAAATAAACGCTTTTCTAGTAATAACATACAAAAACAGAACCATGACGCATCAAAGTGTGGGACCAGGGAAAAACACGAGGATGGGCACACGGGCCGCATTCCTCATCTCTCACTTCTCCATCAAAAGGAGGGAAGAAAAAGAAAGAAAAAACGCTACTAGACATAATGAGGTTTCAGCACCGGGAGTGAACGGGCGGGTGGGGGTTTTTCGTGAAGGCTCTGGGATCGCGTTTCTCGTTTCATTTTTTTTTTTAACACCAAACACGACGCAGACATTTCAAAGCTCTGTAATTAGGTCACTGAAAGAATTCTCTTGAAAAACGTTTTTTTTTTTTTTTTTTTTGGTAGGATGGGGTGGGGGGTGGGGGGTTGGGGTAAAGCAGGGTGGGGGATCTAATTGTGCCCCTTTTACCTCTCTGGATCTACCTCTCTCACGGTCCTTTGTTTTACTCTCAGTGGAATTAATCTGTGGGTGAAACCAACGCATGGCATGGCAGTCTTTTTGTGAGCTGTACAGTTGAGCTGAGAGAGCGTGTGTGTGTGTGTGTGTGTGTGTGTGTGTGTGTGTATGCGAGGGGGGAAGGGGGGGGGCACATGCAGCTGGCTTGTCTCTCTTCACATGGGCTTCTTCTCTTTGAAAAACCACGGTCTCCCCCTTCTCCCATAATGCTTGAGGAGAATCCAGTCCAGGCATCACCAATAATAGATGTCTATCCATGAACCCCGTCCAAAAACTCCACAAAATCATCCACCACAATAGACTTTACTGGGCTGGATTACTTTCCCGGCTAATTCTGTGACTAATAACCAGGCAACAGACTCAGACAAATACGCTGACGATACCTCTATGGACTCTGTTTATACCCGGCATCCATCCATACAACCACCGACTAGCTACCACTCTGCAGAGAAGTCACACTCCGTTTCCATGGTTTTTTAAAAAAACTTTACTGTTGTTGTAGTTGGTCTACTAGCGTGATGTGCACACATACACACACACGCACACATGTATGCTAACACAGGCGCACAGGCAAGTACGTTTGCACAAATACACGCACACATAGACACAAACACAAGCACTCAGACTTCATTTACCCATTTATTTTGTGGTAGTTTGTCTCTGTATATCTCGTACATTCAGGCCTGTGGCAGCGTCTCCTTTTCAATCGGACAGCAAAGCCTTCTGTCCCTAACTAAGTCACTTCTGCAAATGCTTGTGCTTGTCATGGGACTACTGAGAGCTACAGAAAAAAAACTGAAGGACTGTTTGTCTCCATCAGACATTTAAAAAGAATCAAAAAACTGCAACAGCGTAATTTCCGCTTAGGCTGAACAGAAATCTGGGTGTAGGCAAATTGCAATTTCTTTTAAGTTTATATTGTTTAAGTGCCTCAATAAATAGTTTAAACCGATAATAGTGTCTACATGAAAAATTAATGGAAATGATAGCCTCTATCATATAATGGACATAATAGCAGTGGGCAATTTATGAATCATAATTGTAATAATTTTCTGGGCTTGAGTGCCTTATTTACACTCTGTATATGACTGATAAATACCAACTACATCCTCACAGGTTAAACACTCAGAGTGAATGGCCCCATAATTTATGCTTTTGAAAAAACATACCACAATACCATTGTAGTTTAAGGGATTTTTGTTTACAGAATATGATAAATTACAATTTACATAATTTTTTTTCATAATCAGGGCCATTCCTGGCTAAAGTAGACTTCTGGCCTCTGGAATGTGACTGTGTAAGTTGTTCTTTCAAAGGTACAGTAACAGTAATTCATGGTAGCTCTCCATACCCTCTTGTCAGAGAGACTGAGACTAAAGGAGCAGTGAGTTTACCTTGCCAGGTTTCACCTCAGTGACATGTGTTTGAACTCCTTTACATGTGATATGGCACCTTGTGAGAGAAGAGGGCTTCATATAGAATATGAAAAAAATACATAGGATGGGGTTTTTTTTTGTTGTTTTTATTTTTTCCAGCAGCTTTGATTTGTATGGAGGTGAGGGGGTGGCGTCTGGAGGATGGTCCTGGCCAAATTTTAAATCCCACCTTTACAAACTGGATGGTGTTGGGAGGGGGGGGGCATAAAAAAGGGACAGGAGGCTCTGCCAAGGACACTTGTGCAATGGTCTGCAATAAAGGGAGCATGTGAATTCAGGATTTGTGTCTGGCCCACTGGCAGCTGAACGATGAGCCGAGGCGAGCTGGTGGTGGTGTGTGTGGGGGAAGGGGGGGGGGCTTTGTGAGACGAGCCTTCTGAAAACGATCTCTCGTTTTGGACTCACCGCATCCCCTCGCAGCAGTTAAGCGCTAAGAGATGTGTTTTAAGTCACACACAAAAAATAAATAAATAAATAAAATGAAAACCTGTGGAAAGATTGGATTTATCTCATGGTGCGCTGTGTCCTCACATAACCTGCTGCCTGACAAATTAATTTCATATCGTGCTTTTAAACATGTTTGCCGTTTCTTTTTTTTTGTTAGATAGCCCAAAAGATAAAACCTTTCACATTCCAATACTCACTCTCTATATGGACAAATAAAGTCTCTCCTATTGGTTAATCTCTTTACCAAGCAACACGTGTATGCTTACAAGTATTACCCCGCCATAACCTAGCCTAAGGAGATGGAGGAAACATTAATAGTACATGCCATTGTTGGATTTCATACTGTTGTTTGTTCAACCAACCTCTCCAGCAACCAAATTTAATTTCTTTCAATTTCAACTGAATTCATATGAAAAGACACATACAGGAGAGAGAGAGAGAGAGAGAGAGAGAGGGGGAAGAGAGAAAGAGTGAAACATGGAGGGAGAGTGGGGTTCCCCAAAATATAAAACCCCAAACTTCACAATGTTCAGACTGCCTTCTTCACTGTTATCCACGGCCAGCTGGTGTAACCCATATTCATGACTCCCCTCCCCAAAAAAATAATGGGAACTCAGTTCCAGATACACTACAGTACAGGTCGTAAATTATTAATTACATTTTTTTGTTGGAAAAAAAAACCTGCATGGAGAGCATTAATATTTTAAAATGTGTTCTTCCTTTTCTGGGTTATGATTGATAGCGATGGCCAGTGCTGTGCTAAGCTAAACTCTGTGATGGGGGCGAGATTCTTTCATTAACAGATTTGGGGGCTGGCTAGTGAACTGCCCCCCCCCAAGCCCTGCCACCCAATGAGACAAAAACAAAGTACAGTACTGACAATTTCATAGTGCCGTGCCACTCAAAGTCTTCAAAAAGAATTTCCCCTTCTCTGCCCTGATACTGCCTACCTCCATAAAAGAAAGGTGGATGAAATACCAACACTCATTAAAATATGAGGAGTTGTTTCACGAGGCCTGTAAAAACGCTATGCCTACCATGGTCCTGCTCTTTCCTCCTCCTCCTCCTCCCCTCTCTCTCTACCCATCTCTGTCTCCTGACTCTACCTTATCCCCCTACCTCCAGTTGTGCATCCCTACCTTTCCCTGCCTCCTCCTCTTCCTCTCCTCTCTCTCTCCATCACACACTTCCTCACTCCCTCCCATCCTTCTCCTTCTCTCTGTCTCCCCCTTTTACAAAACTAAACAAACGCAATAAAAAAATGTAATAACCAGAGACTGAATGTACAGAATAAGACAAATGAAACGTAACCAGCTTTTTTTTTTTCATTTTTTCAGTTCCTCCGCAGCATGTAACCACTGCAGTAAAAACCATAACAAAACGCACAGATCCCACAGGAGAGTTCCTCGTCTTTAAAAGAGGCCTCCCCCAAAAATAGCCGGAGTGCCACGGCGAGGCTCCACATCGCCGAGTGAATCACCCAGAGAATGAGCCGGGCTTTGGGAGAAGGTACGTGCCGCGTGTGGGTTTTGTGCTGGTTCTGCTTCGCGGGGGAGACGACATGTTTTGACACAGCATGCTGAATGTCACATAAAATAATGAACCTGCACAAGTCAACCAGCTGGATCCCGGAGTCAGTCGGAAATAACCATGATCGGACATTTTGCAAGATAAAAATAAATAAAAATGCATAAATAAATAGACAGATGAATAAATAAATAAACAAGTACATTGCCCAGGTCTTCCACTAAAATATTTTCTCAAACAAACAATCCCACGGTCCACATCAGTTTGACTTGAGGAAACTACATTGCTTATTTGCGAGGCATACATGAGCTGACTGTACTTTGGCATAGGGCTGACTCAGAGTTTGAGGACTTAAGGGTCATTATTACATAATAATGAACAGAACGATGTGCTTCTAGTGTTTCTATTCAGATCCCTGAACAAGGAAGGTAGACATCTGCTGAAGCTAAGCAGGTGTGGGCTTAGTCAGTATTTGGATGAGAGATGTCCTGGGTAAAATGAAGTACCTGCTGGAACAGAGGTAGGTTGGCCAGAAGGGGGCACTCTTCTCTATGGACCTAAGAGAATTCCAAAGCCCCAGCACTGTGCTGTAGGAGGCGCTGCCCTTCGAATAAAACATTGAATTATAATGGCACTCTTCTCTATGGACCTAAGAGAATTCCAATGGTCTAATTCCAATTAAAAACATCCTCTCTGGCCTCTGGCTTTCCAAAGAACCCCTATCTGATAGGCTATATAACCCCAAGTAGTCCCTTCCCTTCCCACACTGATTCTCCAGGTCGCTTCAAAAGAGAACTGAGTTCCCAGTCGACCTGAACTGGTTAGAATACAGGATTAAAAACATTCAACGTTTCTGCCATTGGGTC
This sequence comes from Albula goreensis, assembly GCA_022829145.1. Lineage (NCBI taxonomy): Eukaryota > Metazoa > Chordata > Actinopteri > Albuliformes > Albulidae > Albula > Albula goreensis. The sequence continues at coordinate 3,002,145 of CM040762.1, forward strand.
ACGTTTCCCGCTGCCTTTCTCAGCGAATAAACGTAAATGCCAAACTGAGCTCCCTCTGTGAATGGCAAAGATGAGATGTGTCTCAGACTGACCCAGGAACAGCATGGTGTGTTATTCAGTAATGAATCACCTGTAATTACACATGCTGGGTGGTCCTCAGCCATGGTCATAACCATTCATAAGCACTTCTAAGAACCGCTATCACTCACCAACATCTGCAAGCATTCATATCCACTTAATGACATGAGAAATCAGAAGGTTGCAGATAATGTATTGAAAAAACAATTTAAAAAATTAAAAAAATTTAAAAAATGATGTATGGCACGTTCACATCACATGTAGCAGTTATGAACGTTTGCGGATGACCAGAGTTCAATTATGCGGCCTTATGGCTGTTACACTGTTATGTAACACTTAGTTTAGCTGCATGCATGTTTGCCACATGCCTGTAAGTGTTGCCAAGACAACCCTGCAGTCCTGGCAGGAGTCGGAGGTGGAGGGCCGAGCAGCCTGGCGCTAACGTTAGGACGCATTCTGCGGCGCGGTTGTGTAATGCACGGCACTACGGTGATGAATGAAAGACGGATTATGATTGGGTCAGAGTTGCGGGGGGATCTGAGAGGAGGCTGTAGTGGGGGGTGGGGGTAGTTGTGTGGGGGGGGGGTGTAGGGGAAATACAGCAGGGTTCAGCTCTGCGATCATGTCAGGTTGGAACGGTCATTGCAGAAGGTGACGTCTCCCCCTACAGACAGAACAGGAGTAAAACGCGCATTAAGTGAAGACTCTGGGGCCTTCAGCCTGGCAGCCTGGAGTCTGAGTACAGTGTCTGGGCGGCCCAGGCAGATGGACAGGGCCATGAAAGCCGTTCCAGATTTAGCCCCCATCACAGTGGTACTGGGACTCAGATAACAAGACATTAGAAAGAGGCATCTGTGTTTGAACAACATCTACGTCGTGAGGTCCAATAAACGTGCCCCACTGTCACCTCCTGCCCTGCTTTTCAGACGCTCCTCTATTTTCCTATTGAATGTGAAAGGTTTCTTATGGTCCATTCAAGCCAATCACACACTTACCTCTTGCTTGTTTTACCTTTTGGATCACAGTGACAGAAACCCTCAGTAGATCTAAGGCCCTTTACATCAGTTACAAGAACAAATCCGCAGCTGAAAAACCTAAGTCACTCTGCCAGGCATTTAACACAGTCTCTCCCAGGTGCCCATGGAAGTGGCATTAATTGGACGAGGCAGCCCTATTATGACCTCACCACTGAGCCAGCCAATCAGGGTAAATGGAATCTGACAACACAGCCTCGGTCCCTCAAGTATTCCCTATTCCTCTTTGTTCCCTGTGTCTGCCAATTGTTCATTCACCCTTTTAATGGACATTCCAGGAAATAGAAAGTATCCCATGTTTTGTGCTGTTTGCACTGCACTGTCACTTCCTCAAAAAACAAAAGAACAAACAAACAAAAAAAAAAACATTTCCTTTGTCATAAAGACAGCGGGCGGAAGAGTGATGTGCAGCTGCTAGGCAACCTTCCATGTAACCAGAGGGTTCCATGTTCTAATTCCGTGTTCTAATTCCAGCGTTCCAAACAGGGCAGCACACCTCTGATTGGAGGGAACAGCTGCAGTAAATATGAAGCCTTATGGACAGATAATAATGTAAATATAAGCAATTATTCTGCACTTATTCTGCAGTTACTCTGCTGTCAGTTAATGATAAAATATTAATTTGGCCTGACAGGGTTCAGGGTTGGAGGAGAGGCTTAATGCAGAGGCTGAAAGGTGAGTGTTTCAGCATTTTTTGGGTTGCAGAAAAAAAACTGCAGAGTGGCGCGCCCTAATAAAATCAACAATCATTCAACCCCCCCTCATCCCCCACCCACCCCCACCCCCCTCAGCTCCAGTTATCTGCAGGAGCTGCCAGCAGAAAGAAGGTTCTGCTGTCTGCTTCACTCACTTGTTCAACCTGATCAAAACAAGCCAGTCCTTTACGAGAGAAAGAGTGGGAGGAGAAGGGAGGGGGAGAGAGAGAGGAGAGGAGAGAAGGAGAAGGAGGGAGCGAAAAGGGAGAGTTACAGAGGCAGGGTACTGCCATATGGAAAAAAAGAAAATTGGGAACTGAGTATAAAGGTACATTTTTAATACTTATCCATTGGCTTTAATTGCATTTGTGGTAACAGTAATTATGTGTATGTAATGGAATGTGCCAGAAACTTGAATAAACCATCTTTGGAAAAAGAGAAGACAAGATGAAGATAGAGGGAGAGAGAGATATGTCGAGAGGAATGAAGGGACAGAAAAAGGAAGATGGAGGAAATAAAGACAAGTGGCAAAGAGAAAGAGAGAGATGGAGGGAGAGAGGGAATGGAAGGGTTTCATATTGTTGATTTTACACTGTTCTGTGTCCTGAGTATCACCATTTCATGGTTGATACTGGTACAAAAACACTTGTTTCCTTTATTTTATACATTTTTATTTCTGAGAGAGGAGAGTGAATATAATACCAAAAAAAATGCTTTCTAAACTGTGTGACACATGAATACATCTCAATTCATTTCACTTTGTCACTGACTTAGTAGGATCCTTGAGCAAAATCACAATATTCACCCTCCATGTGAATAGAATACAGCCCATCCTACTGACTGAAAAAAAAACAAGTATTCACCTAGCAGTACTTTGTGTATTACGCTGCCGAACCCGAGGAACAGTTCAAAATGAATCTGCAGTTCAGAACTGAATGACACCGCTGTTGTTCGGCAACCCAATTTATTTACCTTCATTTTCATGTCAGTAAAAGCTCAATTTGAATTGAATGTCTGGGGGCAAACGCAGGCACAGGGCTAGGAGATAAGAACCATATTCTTGTGTATTCGATATTTAATTTTGACCATAATATAACAAAA
>CM040762.1:3010052-3020052 GCA_022829145.1 Albula goreensis
GAAGAAAGAGCAACCGAATCTCTGTATAGCCATTAAAGAACATGGCACAGTGTCAGTGATTGTTGGAGCGAATGGCAAAGGAAAAAGAATGAAATTAAAGGTGTTTTGGGAGGCTGGGAAATATACCACTGGATCAGCCTGAAACAGCTGGGCTCTCACAATGCCTGCTATCTCATATGGAGGGATCAATGACACATGTCTGTGCTGTGTGTCCCATGGCACATACACACACACACACACACACACACTCATTCTCACACACGCACGTTTTAATTATTTATTGGAGATGACAGTAAAACATAAACACACAGGGGCCTCACCTTTTTTAAGCCATAGACGTCTGAGACTTTGAATGTCAATAGCTATAAACTTCACAGCTTTCACAGACTATATGATTGATAAACTGGTTACACAGACTCACACACATACAAATGCATACACACACACATATACACACATGCATATACAAACACTAACACACGCATGAACACAAATTCACACATATGAACACACAGAAGAACAAGCACTCACACTCACTCATACACACACACACTCAAACACACACACCAAAGACTCCCTGCCGGCAGGCAGGAAGTGTACAGTACTGAGTGTGACGCAGTGCTGCTGTAGAACAGAGGGGTGCTGCAGAGTGAGAAGGCGTTACGTAAAAGAATATAAAGAAAGTACGTGGTCAGCATAAATCGGGCGCGGTGGCGGGAGGGAGCGAGGGCAACGGGCCGCGATGACGCACATCTCTGAGAGCATCGCCATGGTGACATCACCACCAAGGGCCTTCCGGCAACCTTCGTCGGGGAAACCGCTAGAGCTTCTGTGGCCGCAACAAACAGCGTGCACCCCGGAGAGGGGAGACTGCAGGCCGGAGCAAGAATACCTACTGCAGCACAGCTGAAAATGTTACAGCAGCTATAGAAATACATGGGGCAGCAGTGTGGTGTAAAAGGATCTGAGTTTACAACCCAGAGGTTGCCTGTTTGCTTCCCTGGTAGGGCACAGCCATGGCACACTTTTCAACAACTACTTCACCTTAATTGCCTCAGTAGATACCTGGCTGCATCCATAGACAGTGTATAAAAAATGCTCACTGCACAAGTCACTCTGGTGAAGGGCGTCTTCAAAACGTAACGTCCATGTTATCCTTGTTTACTCTCTGTATGATTTATTCGGATCCCATTAGCTAATGCCTTAGTGATTGCAAGTCTTTCAGCTGCAGTCAAACTGCTAATGATAAAACAATTTAGAAATAACCGATTGCAAAAAGAACATAGAGGAGGAACATATAGTACACAAACAAAACATTTATAACAGGTCCTGAGGAAACGCAGCACTAGATGTCATAAAAGTTTTCCCCATTAATACTTTGTTGTTCTCATGCATGAAAGGCTGGGCAGACTGCACGCCTCTAATAAAAAAAAACAAACAAATAAAAAGATTTCCACTCATCGTATGCTTTTAACATTATCACATTGTAGCATTGTGCTAAGAGCTAAATGTCACTGCATGTAGGGTACGGTGCTTTGAATGAAATGCTGAAATATTAAAGACCCCTTGTGGTTTGGCTCTATTGTTATGGCCCTTCACAGCTGGGTCGCAGTGCCAGCCCAGGGCCACATTCGGCTTACCTACACCTGCTCCATAGCGACCCAACATTCAGCTCCTGCACTCCCATCACCTTCTCTACCTACAGTGGGCTCTAAAATTCTGAGACCACATTGAACATTTTTTTTGCAAACCTATTTTCATGGACATCTGGAAATAATCAGAAAGTTTTGGGATTTCGCACAAAGTCTACATCAGATTTAAGCAAATGTGTGACACTGACCCTCTCACTACCTTTGCAGAAAATGTCAGACCCCATCGAACACTTATTTGTGCACTTAAGACCATGTGATAACATGTATCATCAGGTTTTGCTCAAACTTGTGGAGTCCACGCCAGCTCCAGTGCACCCTGTCATTACAGCAAAACGGGTACATACCGAACACTAAGACATTCTGGAAATACAACCTTTCACTCAAGTTGTTAATATAATTTGTAATTTAAAAATTTTATTACATTGTAAAAGAACGCAAAATAGAAGCTCTTCCACTAGTGGTCTCAGACTGTTGGACCCCACTGTACATGTTCTCAGGATGGTGGTTACCAGCTTTGGTCTGCTGGGGTGTGCCGGTTGTTTTTTTCACCAGAAATTCCCAAACTGTTCAGACCTGAGGGGGCTGATGAGTGAACTATCCAATCATCTGTTTAATTAAGTCAGTGAGTGGTGAGTAACAGAGAACACCAGAATGCCCTACGGCCCTGCAGACCTGGAATACAGAAGACCACCGTTCCAGCAACTTCCAACGGGTAACATCACATTTCAACACTGCCTTAAGGTTGTGTGAGGTTAAATCAAACACTACACTGCAAATCAGTCTGGATAACATTACATCTCTGTATGCTCAAGCACTTTGCAAGACATCACTTTGCAAGACATCTCCTCTGAAGATACCATACCCAGAAATTGAATACTTGGCTGTATAAATTTTGCAGAGCATCAATAAAACAATACAAAAATAGCTTCAATAAGACTAAAAGTGAACACTGGTCACACGGATCACAAGGCCTACTCCATTTACAGCAGTATGTGAATTCTGCTCTCGGACCAGGATCAGCTTCTAAGGACACCACTTATGAAAAATGTGGACATGAATCTCTCCCTCTCTGTCTCTCCCTCTCTCTCTTAAAAACATAAATAAATATAAACCAAGCTCTTGAAAATTTTCACTACTATCAGGAATGAATTTTCAAGTGCTTAGTATAAAAGTTTCATTTTGAGATTTTATGGCCTTTCAAGGATTTAGAGCGTTTTAGACAATCCCCTGCAACAGCTTTGGTCTTCCCTGACCTGGTCCCTGACCAGGGGAATGGGATAGAGGGCACAGCAGGTCGACGCGCCCGACGGTTAAACCTGTGTACCACCTGCGACATCTGGACCCATCAGCGGGCCTGAAACGGCCCAACACAGGGCTGTATTCACCATGTCGGACGCGGTCCTCTCAGCCTCACAGGGCATGGGGTTACAGCAAAGCAACAGAAGACATGTCCATGGCTCGGGGTCTGTGCCCCTGTCACATGATGCGAGCAGATGGCCACATCCGCTGCGGAGCCAGAGGGGGCTGAAGACACGGACACGGACCCAAACAGCCTGCTCGAGGCATCGGACCATCCAATCTGATATCTGAACAGAAACGTCCAGCGCAGCACTTCCCCACTGAGAGTGCACAGCAAGCACATATACATCACACAGTCACACGCAAACACACACCCACACGTGCACATGCATGTGCACACACACACACACACACACACACACATACATATAAACATGAACACGCACACGCACACACTGTCACTCAAACATGCAGACATGCACATGCATGCACACACACGTACATGCACACACACTCACACTCATGCAAACATAAATACACACACATGTGAATGCACACACACACACACACAACACACACACACACACACACACACACACACACACACACACACACACACACACACACACACACACACACACACACACACACACACACATTCTCATCCCTATAATGCTTCTATCTGAAGCCATTTTAAAAGCCGCCCCGGCAGAGACTGGAGGAAGTGCTCAGCATTCCGCGGGTGCTGTTTCTGTGATAATTGTACACAAAGGGGACAGACACTTGTTTCATTAAGACAGAGGTGATTGAATCACACAGGGCCTCCTCCTTAACGCTCTTACCTTGCCTTTTTTTTTTTTTTTTTTGATCTGAGGTACCTACAGGATACAGTCTTCGTTGTGTCATTAGGGTTACAATTTGCTTTTTAATGAATATGAAAAAGCAATCCATTTCAGAAACACTTAAAAAATAAAACCAATCCAATAAGGGTCTCAGGCTGAGCTGTGCGTTTCCGGCAGCCATTTGCCACGTCAGTCTAAAAGCCCTGACCTGGCACTGGTGTTAGCATTATCGCTAAGATTGATACGACCGTTTTGAGTCCATTTACCCAGAGGGGAACAAACAGTTCTCCCCGAGCATAATCTTATTTTCTTGCCGAGCTGTTTATATTCATTACGTTCAGTTTGTTTCATTGTAATTTCAGACGGCTTGTTTAGTTTCTGTTTTCTTTTTTTCTTCCTTTCCTCTCTGTTTTTTAATGATCCACCCCATGGTGTCATCAGTCCTGGTTCTCTGTGATAAAAGGGCTGTATGCAAACACACCACACGGCCGTCTGCATCATCTGCACCTTGGTCTCTGTGCATTTCCCAGTGGTGCTCAGATTAATGCAGAATGTGTAACATCTCGACTAAATATAGCTCCAAAGACCCAGATTTCCCCTGCACTACATATCCTCGCAGCACACATTCCTACAAACGCTTTTTAGAAACACCGTGTCACATCACAGACTTAATTATGCTGAGAGAAAAAAAAAAATAAAACACACACACACACACACCCAACTGGATCACAGATGAACAAGATTCAAAGTAAGACGAAAAGATATTTAAACATTAGCAGTGTGCCTTCAGATACTGGTTTTGATGGTGTCAGTTTTGCACACTTTGAAATGCATTCTAAATCTGAGAATGAATAAGGGCAAAATTCTGAAAGTGAGAGGCCCAGATCTTTTTCATCCTACAAATATGTTCAAAAGTCATTCATACACAAATGCTGCTTACAGTTAAACACTATATACCAATATGATTGCTTACCATATTTACTACCACTGTTCAAGAAATCCAGTTATAAAATGGTGATGATTCAATTGTAGGTACAATTTCTTCCAAAAGCAAGTACAGAGTCACTTCACTGAACAGTAATTTCATTTTTGTTTTGTTTTTTGTTTGGTCCTCCTAAAATCAAAGCGCAGTGCAATCACCTCTGGAAGAGGTTCAGGTTAAAGGCCTTTCTCGGGGTTAATGGTTCATCGGCGTGACTGAGGAGGTCAAATGAGATCACCTCTTGCTTTCGCATTCGGTTGGAGGGAAAATATGAGGCGCTGAGCTGAGCTGCGTCTGACCCTGATATGCGGTGTTCCATTTGAATTACGACCGCCCCGCACGACAGCGCTGGGTGGGCGTCTTTATGGAAGCGTGGAAAATGTGTAATAAGAAGATGCACTACTTATATGTAGGCAACAAGTACTGCGAGTGTACATTTTAAAGGGAAAAAACTTTGATAGTCACAGCAAGAAGGAGCATTTTATTCTCAGACAGAGAATAAAACGCACGCTTGCAGGCACGCACTCTTCCTTTCTCTCACTCACACACACACATACAGACACACACACACACACACACATACAGACACACACACACACACACACACAGACACACACACACACATACAGACACACACACACACACACACACACACAGACACACACACACACACACACACACACACACACACACACACACACACACACACACACACACACACACACACACACACACACACACACACACACACACACACACACACACACACACACACCGCTTAGTGTTCATTGGGGAATCACATATCAGTGTTTCCCCTCATTCAGCATCTTTCACTGCAACATGAACACGCTGGATTTCACAACATCCACGGATGCATATTTTCTGAAAACAATGCACACATGCCATCGAAAAAAACCTTAAAACGACTTTAATTAACATAATCAAAGTTACCAATCAGTTAAGAACATATTATTGGGAGTTCTATTTAACACACGTACTTTGTGTAATTCATACAACAACCAAGTGCAATCAGCTCAAAAAAACCAGACGGGAGCAATGCGGTTGTACTTAATAATTTAGATACTTGGCTTCTGGGATTTGGTGCAAATGTTTTGTGAGTCGCTCTGTATATAAAAACAAATGTGCGAATAAAACAGGAACCGCGGCACCACGCACGCACGTGCCAGTGTAGGCTACATACATCCATGAACGTCCCAGCCCAGAACATGAACTTGGAAGAAGTGCCCTATCATAACACAACAACAAACCAATAATAATAATAATAATAATAATAATAATAATAATAACAACAACCCACACGGACAAAAGACCTGCCTTCTTAAAGTACATTATGCTCCATTAAGACGTGAGAATTCCTCCAGATTGACACACAAAAGGCGCGTCGCACTCACCTGCTGTAAATACATGAAAGTCAAGGCGCAGGAGAGCTGGGGGCACATGTCCACGTTCGGCAGAGCGACACACGTTGCACCCGCGAGGGGATGCTGCATCGTGCGCTCTCTTCCGTAGGTCTCTTCGCGGAGCTGGTGAAGGGACGCTTGCATGCACGCGCCTTGTCCTGGTCCTGGACTTTTTTTTCTTTTTGTCAGTCAACTTTCACGGGTTGCTGGGAGTTGTTTTATAGGGCTGACAGCGGGCGGATATGCTTCGGAAATACGCGATAGCGTGTCGAGCACAGCAGGGCACTGCGTGTGGTGTACTGTTATGTGTTGCGTGAGCGCGCGCGCTGGTGCGTGTGTGTGTGTTTTTGTCCACATGCGTTGAGAGCGAGAAAACAAAACAGAGCGCGTGGGAAGAGAGCCCCCGTGTAAAATTACTTACGCCTGAGTTAACGGCAGAGACTATCAGTTTTGCTCCGTAGGCTTCCTTGGGAACCCGGAGGCTTAAGGGGAGGAGCTCGAAGCGCGGATGACAGCTCGAGGTTCGGGGAGAACAGAGCGACTGACCAGCGGAGAGAGAGACTCGCTCCTTCGCGCGGATCCTCTCGAATGCCACTAATGCTACACCACTTCTCATTTGTCAGTTGCGTCTGGGGACAGAGTCGGTTTCATTGACCGAAATTACAGCGCGTGTCTGAAACCCCACGGGAGGGGGGAGGAGGGAGGGGGAAGGGGGGCAGAGAGAAGGGAGACAATTACAGATAGCTGTGGAGGTTTTAAGGGACGTAATGTCAGTGCCCCGCTGAAAATGAACTACGCCTTTGATATAATCGTTTTGACGCCCCCCTTTCTAACATGGAGAGAGAGAGAGAGAGAGAGAGAGAGAGAGAGAGAGAGAGAAGACGCACTATGTCTCAAACGAATGCAAAACCAGACCAGATTAAGAGTAAAACACACACATATGGATTTTTGTCTTCCCCTGCCCTCCGTTTTCATACAAACCACTTCTCCCACATCCGACGCTCATTAACAAAACTGCATTTCATTATTGACAATATGTCAGCCTAGACTGAGTTTAAATCTAATGTATGAGCAGATAAAAAAAGAGAAGTATGAAATGCAGTTCTCCAAAAATGATGCACACCTTTGACACAGTGTAATTACTACATTTGAACAGCGGTTTGTAAATTCAAGAGAGAGGCATTTAAATATTATTCAAGGCACTGAGTGGTACAGCAGAATTAGTGAATGGCTGGAATGTGGTATAATGGTTAAGAATGGATTCTGGGTCTGTTATTGAAAGATTGCAGGCTTGAATCCCTGGTAGGGGATTGTCATTTGAACATTTGAACAAATTTGTTCATTTGAACAAAAGTACTTCACCTGAATTGTTTCAGTAAAATATCAAGTATTATAAATGGTTAGGGTTTGAAAAAAAAAAATAAAAAAACATTTGTTGTGCAGGGTGTACAGTACAGGAGGTCCTAGAGCACAAAACCAGTATTTTTAGCATCTATTTTCCACAACAAAAGTCAGATTTCCATTTTTATTTTTCTCATTCATTTGCTTCTCATATGTGTTTTATCACTGTTGGCTTGTGAAACATGCTCATATGAACCCAACTTCAATTAATTCCCAGTAGATCAACTGCTGTGACCCTCGATTAGCTCATACAGTGTCGGTAACTCCATTAGCAACTTTTAGGTACATGCTCTGACTATTACACACTAATTACACAACACTGTTGTGTCCACTGCTGCAGATTTTAAATAAAGCTTTACAAAAAGCCTGAAATGAGCCCCAGGTCACATGATGCATGCCCCTCCCCCTCCACTCTGTCCCTCACACACACTGACCAGCTCCAACTGTGTCCTGCAAGCTAGACAAAAAAGAAACAGAAAATATTTTATATTTTTCTTATTTTGGCTGAATATTTATGGGGAAAACAACCATAAGAGAATTCTGAAATGCGTTTTTGAGGTTGCTTGCTCAATGGAAAATTGAGAGATAGCTACAAAGCTGTGCCTACATTAAATTAAATGTAGCTTTGATGTACCTTTCACTATTAAAGGATAAGCTAATTAGCTATCTGTAGCTAAAATAAATATTTTTTGAAAAATATCACAGCATGTACTGACGTATTGTTCATAACTTCATTTAATTTCTAACACAGAGGTATGATGTCAGCAGACACTTAAACCGCTAAAATATGTAGAGTCGGAAGTGAAGGTAAAAAAAAAAAAGGCCAGCACTTGCTCCAATTGCTCATAAGCCATTACTGAAATTGGCCATTAAAGACAAAGTGTGCAGCGGTGTCAGTGACTGTGGGCTTGGGCCGGACTGTGAGAGGGTTCCAGCGCTGGACAGCCAGAGAAATGAGCCAGGACGTAGGCAGAGCAGTCGCCACGACCAAAACGCATTAAACATTTATTTACTTACAAATGGCTGGGTTTGTTGAGCCACAGAGCTGCAGTCTGTGCATAGAGCAGTTACTCAAACACAAAACCCCGTAATGGGATCTCTGGGCAGTTACATTCTAAAAAAACTCTAAATGAACTAGCCCCGGGCCGGAACAAACCCAAATTATGGGGGTCATGCATTATTAATTCCTTTGGAGGGAACTTTTGCACAAAAAAATGTCAGTTAAACTAAAAAAAAAATACCTTTTAAGGGACAACTTGGGCATACTCATTGGCTCTACTCCAGATTCCCAAAAAGACCATTTACCTGAACAGTGGAAAATGGGATGATAAATTATGAATGTAAATCCACTACGCAAAACTGAGTACTGAGGGTCCTGCAGTAAATGTAGAAAAAAAGAAAAAAAAAACCTGAACCCGAAAAAAAGAGCAGTTTTAACCTATTTCGCCCAGCTGCTCCTCAAAGACACATTAAAAGTGATCAAGCAAGTTATTTTTCCAGTATGTAAATACATATTTCATGCAGGCTACAGGGAAAGTTGAACCTACGTTGGAGAACAATAGAGGGCTTCTCTCAAAAAGACAGAGACAGAGCGAGAGAAAGAGAGAGAGAGAGAAATATATCTCCTCTCGTCTCGCCCTTCTCGTCTCACAGAGGATCGACCGTTCAGACTGATCTGCGGACCAACGTCACACTTCCTTATGAGGCAGGGTCTCCAGAACCCTGTTACGATAATGAAAACGTACTCATGAAAATCAATGTTGCTGTGCATGTTACACAATGGACTTAATTAAAAAAAAAGGAACAGACAGAGGGACGGGGGCATGGGGTGGGGGGGTTGGGTTTTCAATAAAAAGGACAGGTTGAATAATAGACAGGACTATAGAGAGAATGCTCCTCTACGTTTTAGCCACACAGCTCTCTCTGTTTCTCTTCATCCCTTTCTCCCTCGTTCCCTCTCTCTCTATCCCTCTATTCTTTCTCTCTCCCTCCCTCTCTCTCGTGTGCCTCTGTTCCTCCCTCTCCCTCCATCACTTTCTCTAGCTCTCTCTCCCTCTTTCCTACCCCCTTCCTCTCTCTCTGTCTCTCTCACTCTCCCTCTTTCCCACCCCCTTCCTCTCTCTCTCTGTCTCTCTCACTCTCCCTCTTTCCCACCCCCTTCCTCTCTCTCTCTCTGTCTCTCTCTCTCTCCCTCGGGGTAAGACCATTTTCTTTCTGCAGACCCATTTGCAGTTTTCCAATTTTTTTTTGCATTTGTGCGTTTTTTTTTTTTTTTTTTTTTGTTTTTTTTTTTTTTGTTCAGGCAAACAAATCAGGCAGTGTAGGCATCTATTGTGACACACACACACACACACACACACATAAAAGAATGAACCTGACTATCACCACGTAAAAAGAGCGAGG
>CM040762.1:3022552-3055052 GCA_022829145.1 Albula goreensis
GTTACAGAAACCTACTCATGTTCTACACAAACCTACACATCTTACAGAAACCTACTCATGTTCTACACAAACCTACACATCTTACAGAAACCTACTCATGTTCTACACAAACCTACACATGTTACAGAAACCTACTCATGTTCTACACAAACCTACACATGTTACAGAAACCTACTCATGTTCTACACAAACTCCACATCTTTTGCGACCTACCCATCATAACAGAGACCTTATTTAGGCTCTTTCTGATCCTCATATGTTCTTATCTTCTGTATAAACCCCTCATATTCATTCTCACATATTCCTGTTGATTATTCTCTTTGCCCATTCCTTCTCTGTTTTTGTGTTTTTGACTGTTTATTTAAAATAAACATATAAAACATATAAATGATGATTATTTCATATATCACTCTACACAATCACCTCATAATCAGTTTTAATTCATTTATTTTGTTCTGCTAATTTTTCTCCACCGCCTGAGAAATGAAGAATTATTTTAACATCTAACAGCACTAGTTACTGCCATGATTTCTCACTTTGTCATTCTTGTGTTCTCGCTCATATTGTTCATATTCCTCCTCTCCCATTTGTGAATCAATGTCAACCATTTTACAGCGTGTGCCCTTGTCAACAATGTGACACTTGCACGTCCTTGTCCGTGCATTCTGTAAATGTGCGAATGAAACTGAAAAAAAAAAAAAAACCAAAGCTAAATTGTGGAACTGTTTGTGCTCTGCACCAATCAACATCCCTAAATCGACCCCTGGGAGGCTGATTGGTGGGAGGGTGTGAGGACTCATACAGCAGAAGGGTAAGTACATCAGTACAGTAAGAAAACGGGGGCCCCCAAACTTAGGTTTCTCTATGGGGGGTGTCTCTAATGCCTTATGAGGAGGAGGTCTTGCTCATTTCAAGCCCTTGTAACAACCCCGACCCACCTTCACCTTCACAGACTTGATGTGATCGCTTTGGAAACAGCCGCGCTTGTCCAAAAAAAGTGTTCTGCGCTGTTTCTCTTCGTAAGCCCGGCTTGCAGGGGCGGCTGATGTCCGCGTGTCGCAGGCGTGCGGCACGGCGAAGGCCGCGGGTGATTCAGGTGAACTGTCAGAGGTGGTAATTGAAACTGGAGGACCTCACCCTCCGCCCCCCACACCCCAATAAACTGCACAGAAGCCACAGAATGAACAACTGGAGAACAAAAGACGATAAGACGCAGCGAATGTCAGGCAGAGAGAGGGCGAGAAACAAGCTCAGTGCACAAAAAAAATTTATAAATAAAAATCTGCATCACAGTGTGACGTTAGCCCAACAATAGCCACAAGGCTGATTCTCCTGCAAAAAAAAAAAACATCAACACGCTAAAAAAAACCCAACAACACAGCCAGTATCATTTACATAATGTAACTCTACCTATGTGCTAAGCCTCTAGACAAAAACCCACCAGACTACAATTTCAAAGGCATGTAGTGAGTCCTCTGAGGTGACTCAACAGTAGCGTAAATTAGCATTCTTTGCTGTTATTTATTTAGGAAGCAGACGCTGTTTATGCCGGGCGAGTTGCGCTGCCTGTGAGTTTAAACATCTCGTTTTTACAGACGGATAATTACCGGGGGCTGCGATAAACACTTTTTCTCGAGGAGTATCATCTGGGATGTGACCCTCTCACCTTCCGGTCATGGGAAAGGTAGCCTTAGAACTCACCAGGTGACAGGTGAGACATGAGGAGGTCTCAAGACACTCTCTCTTTACCGTGGTGGAGCAGCGATCGCCCTATAAGGGACGTGGGAACTGAGACGATGGTCAGATTTTCAGTGGGTGGCATGTATGACCATAACGTAGTTGATGCATGTGTCTCCTTTTAGCAAAGTTTATGTTTGACTTGCCAGTTTGAGTCACCACCTTCTCCATAGATCCACTGCTTTCACCAGGCTTATAGCAGAGAGGTATAAACCTGGCACTATCACTCTGAACTGCACTGCTTTCACCAGGCTTACAGCAGAGAGGTATAAACCTGGCACTATCACTCTGAACTGTTTCACTTATAGCTTTCACTGGCTTACCAGGCTTAGCAGAGAGGTATAAACCTGGCACTATCACTCTGAACTGCACTGCTTCACCAGGCTTACAGCAGAGAGGTATAAACCTGGCACTATCACTCTGAACTGCACTGCTTTCACCAGGCTTACAGCAGAGAGGTATAAACCTGGCACTATCACTCTGAACTGCACTGCTTTCACCAGGCTTATAGCAGAGCGGTATAAACCTGGCACTATCACTCTGAACTGCACTGCTTTCACCAGGCTTACAGCAGAGAGGTATAAACCTGGCACTATCACTCTGAACTGCACTGCTTTCACCAGGCTTACAGCAGAGAGGTATAAACCTGGCACTATCACTCTGAACTGCACTGCTTTCACCAGGCTTACAGCAGAGAGGTATAAACCTGGCACTATCACTCTGAACTGCACTGCTTTCACCAGGCTTACAGCAGAGAGGTATAAACCTGGCACTATCACTCTGAACTGCACTGCTTTCACCAGGCTTATAGCAGAGAGATATTAACCTGGCACTGCCAGTTTCCCAGCCTCTACACCCCTCTGTCAGGAGCAGGTTCTTCCTAAAGACGATATTGTTGACAGTGACCCACGCTTGCTGAAATGCTCCTTGTCAAACAGGGTTATGCACAGCTGTAATGATCGAACTGTGCAGGAGTGCTTTTAAAGCATCAAAATTTCTATGTTTATTAATAAATTCATATCCTTTAGTGTGGCTAATAATAGGTCAGCATGTTTTATTTTTGGAAATTTCTTTACTGTCTCCTTGGCAACGACCTTATGTGACTGCAGTGTTCCCATCCTGTCTGGTGCGGGACAAAATAAGCATGAAAATATTTTGCCTTCCCCCTTCCCTCCCCCATTTCACTGTGCAAACCAAAGCCCTTTACAGGAAGGCTTTACCTGGGGACACAAAAAATGGCTGACTGATGCCTTTTCACTATTTCAATTATTCACAAGCTTGCCTCCAGAATGGATGCCCGACAAGCCTGAAAACAGAAGGAAAATAACTGGAAAATAACTAAATAAAGTTTTTTTTGGAGGAGGAGAGAGCACACACCGTGAGGCAGTTTCACTCAGAGGACTGGCTGGCTAAACAGTCATTAGCATCTCTGCTAGGAGACATCAAACGCGTTTAAGAGCCTCAGGGCTTTATGGCACCGTAGATCTGAAACGGAGACAAATGGAAGAACTGATCAGGGTAAGGAAAGCTTGGTACCAAGATGGCGCTGATGTGTAGAGAGAACTTATGTGGCTCCGCCCAGCATTAGCCAACACCAGGGACATCTGCTGAGTGCTAAACCTTCTTCAAAAAATTAACGTAACACTTCCTAAACCAAAATCGCTTCTCTTCTGTATGAGGGACACACAAGCATTCAGCTTTATTGAAAGTGCTCTCCCGCACCAAAACTGCTGATCCCCCCCCCGGAGTTTAATTAGAGTGAGAGAAATCCCAACTCTTCAGTGTTTGGCTGGGAACAGATAGGGTCCAAATCAGTGGTTCCACCCATCCACACATTTACAGGCAATCCACAAAGATAAAACAGCACAACTGACACCGTCCATAAATCCATTGAAAAAGGATGGATTGAAGATGTGGTGGAAAGGCAGAATTAAAGCACAGGTATAAAATATTTACGGGACGCAGAGAACAACGTCTCTGACCTAATCAGTGCTAGCGAACCATTTCAAGTGTTTTACAGTATATGTGCCTGGAGCAAAACCGAAACAATAAAGTGACTTGAAAGCCGTGATTTAGCTAAACCAAATCTGAGAACACAAAACAGAGGGACAGTTAAAAAAGCAACAGAACTTTAGCAATGTCTTTTAGACCTACTTCTCTTTGCAGATCACACACATACTCTTTCACTCTCCCTCTTTCTGTTTTTCCCTCTCTCTCTCTCTCTCTCACTGTCACTCTCCCCCTCCTTCTCTCTCAAAAGCAAAAAATGAAATCTTACAGGGTTTCATGCTCACATTCATACTTAACATTACAATAATAACATTCATACTTCATATCGCATACTTAAATTCAGACAATTACTCTTTTTCTGGTTTTGAGAATTATTTCCCTACCAAATATTTTCCAACCAAGATTTTTTTATTAGTTCTCTTAATTAAAGATGACAATCCTGGCTGCATTTTTCCTATTGGTAGATAAGTGCTGAATATTATTTTAAGCCATTTTTCCTATTGGTAGATAAGTGCTGAATATTATTTTAAGCCATTTTTCCTATTGGTAGATAAGTGCTTATTATTATTATTTTAAGCCATTTTTCCTCTAATCATATGCATTTTTCTTCTATGTTTATGTTATGTTTAAGTTGTGTTTCTTTGCAGGGCTCTCTCTCTGTGTCTGACGCAGTGCAGGGGCTGAGCTCTGGCTAAACTGGGAGCACTGACTGGGGTAGATGGGACTGGAGCCATCACAGAGCGGTGTGTGTGTGTGTGTGTGAGTGAGTGTGTGTTTGAGAGGGTGTGTGTGTGTGTGTGTGTGTGTGTGTGTGTGTGAGTGGTGTGTGTGTGTGTGTGAGTGGGTGTGTGTGTGTGTGTGTGAGTGTGTGTGAGTGTGTGTGTGTGTATGTGAGTAGGTATGTGTATGTGTGTGAGTGTGTGTGTGCGTGTGTGTGCGTATGTTTGTGTGAGTGAGTGTGTGTGTGTGTATGAGTAGGTATGTGTGTGTGTGTGTGAGCGTATGTATGTGTGTGTGAGTGTGTGAGTAGGTGTATGTGCGTGTGTGTGTGTGTGTGTGAGCGTATGTATGTGTGTGTGAGTGTGTGTGTGTGTGTGTGTGTGTGTGTGTGTGTGTGCGCATGTGTGTGCCATATCTCAGTGCACAGTGCTCAGTGAGGGGGAGGGGGCAGACTGTGCAGCAGCTGAGTCTCCTTTATTACCCCCTCTGTGCACTGGGGGGAACATCCCTCCCCCTGACCCCCATCTCTGCCTCCCCGCCCCCAGCCCAGGTCCACAAGCACCAGGCACTACACGGGTACTCACACACATAAAATATACTGCAATATACAACAAATATATTCACTTTCTGGGGGAAAACATAACAATCACAGAAATGTATTCTTAAAACGCATACACTGTATATATTTCCCAGTGCCTGGAAACTGCAGTCATTTGTATATAAGTCCATATTTCTCAAAGTCCTGTCACAATATCTTTCCATATCTGAGTAATGCGTTTTATTTTAGTGCATTTCAGTGAATTCCATCTCCCTGAGGGACTGGAAGAGTTTGGCTCGGCATGCACCCCTCCCGGTTGGCACAGCTGTGTTGGCGGCGAGGTTTAGTGGGTATGGAGCTGAGTGACAGGGCTCTGGGCTCCAGGATGTGGGCTCCGGGCTGCCAGCTGCAGGCTGCAGGGTTTGGGCCTACACAGAGGGGCTACGGGTCTGCCTGCACCCCCTGCAGCCTACGCCCCGGCACATGCTCGGCGGGGTGGAGTGGGACAGCCAGGGCCCACAGCTTATCCTGAGCTTCACCCAGCTCAGACACCAACAACAAAAAGCTCAAACCCCACCGCACAACTATATTCACACGTGGAAAATACTTATCAGCTCTTGGTTATCATTGCTTTTATATATGAAAATATTCACACATTTTTTTCCCTCAATGATGTTAAATGTTCAGACTCAGACCTGAAAATGATTTCATTTTCAGTACTTCACAAAAAATATTTTTGTCATCTTAATTTTTGCTTTAAATGTACATGTTCGTACTTAATAACACTAAGAAAAAAAAATGGAAATTTACTCATGAAAATTACTGTGTGAGTGCCGGAAAGAGAGTGCAAGTAGGAAAAACAGAATGTTCCCATGCGCATGTATTCGTGGATGTTGTGTATGCCTGTGTTTGTACTTATAACTGTTCATATGATCACACACAGTTGTATGCTTGGTTAGGATGTGATTTTACTGCTCAAACTAGCTGATGTGCTGAATATTACGCAATACCAGTGTGTAGTGCACAGACTCTTAGCTGTCAGCACAAAGTCCTGCAGAGCACAAAAAAACCAGTGCTTATATCCTTCTGCTGCCCTCCGCACCGTGCACCACCAATAACTGGGTAAAGACAGGAATCTGCTCTCTCCAAAGTCGAGTTTGCCAGATCAATGTGATTCCGGAACCTCTGTTTAAAAGCCATGAAATGCGCAATGAATCCACAGGCAGTCACTGCTACACTGGAGATGATGTATAGCAAATGGGTCCATTTTAACCAATCAATAACCCATTTTTTTAAATTTCCATCAAGAAATGAAGTGTGCCAAGCGTTTAGTGAATCACTTTTTTCCTCACTGTCTCTCTCTCTCTCTTTTTCGTTTTCCTGATTAATATTGCAATATCGTGTCCAGGGCAGTGGCGGTAAAAGGCGGGTTTCACCAATCGATTGATATTCCTATTAATCAAGTTGGCTTTTAGAAATAAACTTGCGGAACAGAAGGGGGGCGCGATCCTTCCAAAAAATACTTGCATTTACTGTAGAACGGTAGATGTGCTCTGTCTGAACTCATAATGGTAAACTCAAAAATGAGTTTGGATAGTATTATTTTGTCGGAAACCAGCTGAATTTCTCCAATTGCAGTGATTTCTTGTAAAGGACAACAACCTTTTCATTGGATGAAACAAGCCTGTGATTGACAGCTAACTGTAGCTCCACCCCTTTGTTGCATCATCATACCTTACTCACTTGCCACTAGTCCAACCCCTGTCACAGTCAACATGAAATGTTAAGAAAAGTTGTAGAATATTGTGTTTAAAATGTCTTTAGGTTGTCCTTTGGCCTGTTCATTTATCACTCCAAACAACTTCTGACACAGAAAATCGTTCCTGTCATGTTGCCTGCAAGCCCACTGGAAACTTTACCCAGTTGGTTTCCAAAAATCGTGGAGAATATGTATCAGATTGCAAATTTCGGTAAAGAAAACATTCACATTGTGTTACTGCGCCAGTTTGCCCGGCACAGCTGAACTGACTGATACAGCATCGTTGGCAGCGGTAAAAACTAGAACACTGTCCTATTTTTACCGCCCCTTTCCACATGTGCCTCACCACCTAGCCAAATACACAGGGCTACATTCAGTCAAACACACTTAGCCCGGGATTCGATCACTGTCTGTCCTTAACTTTCACTCACAATTAAATGTGAACGTTCATTTTTATCTTCACCTTCAGTTTTGTGAGTTCAGCAATCATGAAAATTAACACCCCAAACAAACTGCTCCTGTGGAGAAAAAGCACAACACTCTAATTCAATTGTAAGTAAAAGAAAGACAAATTTCGATTGAATCCCGGCCATAACGATATTGAATATAGCCCACTAGTATTTACTAAAATGCAATGTAACTGGGTGATAGGTTTAAATGTTTGGGGTGGAATGCAGTCTGTGCAAAGATGTGATCATTTGCAGAATTGTGAATTTATGCTGCTAATGTGTGAACAGGGTGTGACTTTCATATGAAAACCGGGGGTGGAACCCTCTACATTTTCACAGACAGCACTGAATGCGATGCTTGAATGCTGGTGGGGCGAAATCCCCCGAAACCTCTAAAAATAACACCCCCAGATTAAACACCAGAGCTGTGTGCGCATGTTTTTGTAGCTGTCGTTTTTTTTTTTTGTTTCTGTGAAAATTGTGAATCCAGACCTCCCTCCCTATGTGCTGCAGCCATTGTATAGTGAATGGGGGGTGGGGGGTGGGGGGGGGGGGTGGAGAGGCAATAAGAGCCCCAGACAGACATGCAGAGGGATGTCTCAGACAACCCCCCCCCCCCACCCACTCCCAACCCCCACCTCACCCCCCAATGCTTTCACCAGGAGCTGCCATTTGAGCTTCTTTAGCTCCCATTAACATGTCACTGCAGCTCCACATGGAGCTGGACCTGGGGGAGGGAGAGGGAGAGGGAGAGGGAGAGGTTGGGGAGGGGGCTTGGGGTGGGGGTGGTCGGTTGTGACAGGGCCATGGGCTGTCTCAGACAGCGAGGGGAAAGGAGCCATCTTTGAGCTGATATATCGGGGATCAGAGCCCCAATCCCTCGCTTCTGTCCTCCCCCCACAAAAGGAGGTCTGCAGAGACCCAGCAATGCTGGCTAATTAACTACTTAATAAGGAAGGTGGGGTGGGGGGGGGGGGTACTGTTTCCCCAGTGCACACCCCCCTCAAACCTCAACAGCCACCCATCACAAACAAAAAGCACAACTGATTCCCGCCCCAGCATGGTTTAAAAGCGTCCGCTGGGGGATTAAAAACAGCTGAGAGGGGTCGGAGTTTGGCTTCGTATGGTATGTGGCACACCTTAGCCACACACAGCGGATGGGTAATCAAAAGAGAGCCATAATGAAATGGGTTACTCCACCCCACCTCCCCCCTAAACTTACATTTCTCAGTCTTATGTACCCCCCTGACCCCGTTCTTAATTGGTGGTGTATGTGGTTGGTGAGGTAGCTGTCCTCAATCCAAACCTACACCTCCAACCTCCACCTGCCACTGATAAGAAGGCGCAGCGTTTCTCCACACCTGGAGTTGTTCTGCGAAGGACACGGCCGAGGGGGGAGGGACAGAAGCGTCCGGCGTGCTGCTCTTTCACAAGGATACCCTGTCGCTGATGCGTGACAAATTAACCCGGATACCTTTGGCAAATTGCCTCCGACCAGCACATCCATCCCAATGTTATCTGCGCTTCTGGCTGCAGGTGTATCTGCACTTAACACACACTACAGACCTGGGATATTAGCATATCTATATTGCCTTGTTGCTGTAAAAATATGCTTATTCTAAAACTGATGTAAATTCACCGCGGCCCAGTTTTCGTTCATTGCGTATGATGTCATAACATGGTCACTCCAAAGATTCAAAAGTTGCAAAAAAAAAAACAAGCAAAAAAATGTATGCAGAATATATTTTTAGATTGCATTTATATAATTCTTCTTCATACTCTCTAATTTGTATAACTGATCCTCTGCAGTTGATTCATGGTGGGAATACTGTAATGCAACTTGGAGTTGCAGCTTTAAAATAATGACATAAAACTCTGAAATAATGGTGCGGCATTTCAGAGGTAGATAGCGCAGATGGTGAATTAGTAAAGCCACAGAGGTTTGTCCTTTCTAAAGTTCACTGTTTACACACGCGCGGCTTTTCAGTGAATTAGCAGGAACGCTTCAAGGTGCTGTGAACGAGTTGTGAGTATGCACTAAGGCATAAAAATGCCTAATGAACAAAAAACAGGAACGTGCATTGTTAGTAATGAGCGAATCCATGCATCAACCCTTTAACTAACAAACTGTTTCCAGTCACATCTCGGAAAGCCAGTCAGCTTCAATTTGTAGTAATATCTCCTGCAATATCCCGTATTTTTCCCCCTGTGCTAATGACTGGCTCGCACTCACTGTCATGACAAGAGCCCCACGGAACACTTTTATGTGCTGCGGTAATGACAAAATAACCAGGTCACTTTTTTCCCCCTTCTTTCAACGTCTAAATTACTTTGGTGTGCAGCATGGAAAATGACAGGTACCACCAAAGGGAATGAGATGGGAGAGAGTTATGGGGGAGGGTTGGTGGGGGCAACAAAATGAACACGTGGTGAAGCTTCAATAATGCATATGTTTTAGGGGACCTGCGTGCCCGAGTGTGACTACAGCTCGGTCCATATTCGGAGATGAAAGCCGAGGCGCTGAGGGGCGTTCTGTGCGGATCATTAGCATGTCGTTATCTCGTGTGCCAGCTTCCAAAGTCAGATGAGCCTCACTAAAAAATAAAAAATGGGGGAAAAAATGAGGAAAAGAGGAGCCAGGAGAGGCCAGACAGGCCAGTGCTGCAGGGAAACGCACGTGAGGCGTGGGGGACCGGGGCGGCGATGCCAACTCTCACAGAGAAAATGGCTGCTAAGCCCCTGATTTGTGGCTAGATGTTGACAGATAAACGCTCTCTCATCCAACCCTCTTCACTCATCTGCAGGGCCTGATAGTCACTGCATGCATTAAGAATCTCAATAGTTGCAATGTTTCTGTATAAATTTGTATATTGTAGCATTAACAATAAAAGTTAATAATCTACTGGCTTGCGCAGTTTCCTGAAAACTGTTTTTATAAGTTTAGAGACAGCACATCTGAGTATGTTCTGAAGTAACAAATGCCCTGTTTTTCATAAAAAAAGTTTTAATTCTCAGAGCGATAAAATGAGAGATTTATGACACGGAGTTTACAGGGGGTAATTTCTCATGCCAGTTTTCGTCATCCAGGTTCTGAGGGTTAATTGCTGAACCGCACCAAAACCCAGCGGGCACGGCCGCCCTCCAGGACCCAAGCAGCCCAGCTTGAGGGTGGGAGAGGGTGCAGGTTTGGGGTTACAGTCTAAGGGAGTGAATCTGTCACCAGAAAGTTCCGTAATTCAATTTACCAAAAGCCAAAAAAAGGAACTGCTGCTGCAATCCTGAGGAAGGCACTTACTCTAAAGCGGGCTTGTGAGCACTAAGGAGGCCAAAGCAACACAGCCTTATTTATTTATTGCCCTTTTTTGGGGGGTGGGGGTGGGGGTGTTGTTCATTTGACAGATCCTCTCATCCAGAGTGACTTACAAGACCACGGTGGGAAGTCACATTTAAAATTCATTTAGTGAGAGCAGCAAGGCCAACAAGAGCAC
The DNA here is from genome assembly GCA_022829145.1 of Albula goreensis. Taxonomy (NCBI): domain Eukaryota; kingdom Metazoa; phylum Chordata; class Actinopteri; order Albuliformes; family Albulidae; genus Albula; species Albula goreensis. The sequence goes on from CM040762.1 coordinate 3,033,254, forward strand.
GAAGAGGGTACCGGAACAGAGAGTAACATGGTGAGTACCACATTTGGCTGAGTGCTTAGAATCCTGAAATATGAAAGAACAACTTCTGATGTTTTAGCGTAAACATTAAACACTAAAAGTACCACACGCCAAGGACATACACCACACTAACGGACCATTGTAGCCCTCAGCATGCCTACTATCGATCCAACAATAAGCTGACGATCACTCACTTCTTTGAACTTTGCAAAAGTCGCAACGATTTGCTCAAATCAGAATAGCATGACACCTGCATAATATTGTTTGTAGTGTCATGACTGTCCCATTGTTTCACACAGTCACAACCCATTTCTGGGGGAGGGAAGTTAAAGTTTGTGAGACTGTGTGTCTACCAAAATGAAATTCTGCAATCCGATTTGGTTCTCACAAATCTTATCTAGCCTTAATTTAATTGGTTGTTAAGTGATCTTACCGATGCGCCAACTACAGAATCGATGCGGCAACGACAGAAACTTGAATCGCCACCCCCAACAGGACTGCGACATACACATTATCAAGATTAATAAAAAGCAACAGAGAACTGACCAATGGAGTGAGAGATGAAAAAGGCGGGAAAATAATGTTGCGAGTATAATTCGAGTATAATTACCATGGCTGCCTGTGGGGGGCAGTATTCACAATATATCCTGGGTCATCAGCAAAAATAAATACATACATAAGTCCACAATGACTGGCTTAAAACAGCTATGCAGTGGTGGAGATGGTTTTTCCAAACTGACTGCTAATCACTTTGTAGGCACAGAAGGAACATGTTGCCTAGATCACCTTTTAAATAAACACAATAAAAAAAGTCTATTAAAATTATGCATAATTGAACTGTGGTTTAGCTACTGCCTGATGACATGCCTTTTGCGCGAGCACACACACACACACACACACACACACACACACACACACACACACACACACACACACACGTAGGAAGACACAAACATGCGTATACACACACACACACACACACATACACACACAGACATGAAAAGACAAATTTCTCCAAAGGAAATGTCTAACTGTCGGTTACTCCTTTCTCACAATGCTTCAGTGCTTTTTCTTTTCTTCAGGAAAGCGCTTCACTACGGTCATCAAACAATTCCCTTTACCCAGCTTAAAAACCAGGAAGTGTTTACCCATCATGCTTTGCAGCCCCCTCCATGTATGTCCTGCTGCTCATTAAATGCTTTCCCGTTTATTTGCTGCGTGTTGTTGGTCTTCAGATGCGCCACAGCACGTGTTCGAGAGGCCGATTTCTCCCTTTTTCCCTGTGGTGTTAATTGGCGAAACTCGTCGCTTCCTCATTAATTATGTCAGCACGCGTGAAACTTCCACTTTCATACTGGTATGTTAACGAGGCTTCTCATTTTGGCTGACAAAGAGGGGGGAAAAAAGCAGGGGAGCTCCAGTGGAGCAACACGAGACTATGTAAATAATGTAACCACCATCGCAGTGCATTACTCCTCTGGAGAGACCCTCGGCAGGCCTGACCAAACGATCACCGTCCAGAGCCTCCCAGGTAAATACCAGCAGGGCCTGACCAAACGATCACCGTCCGGAGCCACCCTGATAAATACCAGCAAGGCCTGACCAAACGATCACCGTCCAGAGCCTCCCAGATAAATACCAGCAAGGCCTGACCAAACGATCACGTCCGGAGGCACCCTGATAAACACCAGCAAGGCCTGACCAAACGATCACCGTCCAGAGCCTCCCAGATAAATATCAGCAAGGCCTGACCAAACGATCACCGTCCGGAGCCACCCTGATAACTACCATCAAGCTCTCTGCAGACCGGAGTCAAACCTAGTTCTTCTGTTGCGATAGGCCACCAATCATACAAGCTAAACTGAAAAATCACAGACTTCCTCTGAAAAACAATACTGAATAATCTGTAATTAAAGACAATATAAAAAGATATGATAATATGTATCATGAGCATTTTCCTGCTTTCTTACAAACACACAAACACACTCAAGCACACATGCTCATAAAAATGTGGGTACATGCAAGAGCATTGTTGTTTTGGGGAAATGTCCTTTCCAATTCCTTTTCAGGAATGATCAGGGTTCTGGGTGGGGGGAATCAGGCGATAATTTAAATGAGAAAAAATAAAACCCTAAAGCCCCCATTTCAGAAACAATGAAAGAGGCTCGCAGGAACCAGAGCTCGCTGCTCCATATATAAACTAGTCCAGCAGCGCGATGCATTCTCCAGCACCAGCTGCCAGGTTCTCCGTAATAAAATTCCTCTCTACCCCCCCATCTTTCCCCCTTTCTCCGACAGGGCCACAGCTTCCCATCTGGCTGTGCCTCTGAGCCCCCTCCCCCCCCCACCCCACCCCACCCCCGGACGGGCGCAGCGCTGCCCAGGGACTTATTAGGTTGGCGTATCGTTTCAGGCGCTCCTACCCAGATAACCCCCAGCCCGCTCTTATCGCCCAGGCAACAAGAGCCCCCAGATCCAAGCGGGGGCCGCTGCCCCATCCATCTCTGTCACCTGCATTAAGGAAATTACCTGTCAGAAACATCATGGGCCCTATTCTATGATTAAACACAAACTTTAAAAAAATAACAATACATATATATATATATATATATTTTTTTTTTTTACAAAGGAAAAGATCCCCAAGGATGGGGTGGTGGTGAAGTGCTGGTATGGGGAGGAGGAAGGGGGGAGGGCGGGGTTTGTGGAACAGAAGCCTGGCTCCAGAGGACACTCCTCCTTCTGCCCTGCCCCGCCCCCTTGCTTTGATCGTTTGACCGCACCTACTTGAATTAGAGTATAGCAAAATGTTCATCTTTGGGATTAAAAAAATAATAATTAATTACAATAAATTAATTAAAAGCTTGAAAAGCGTGGAAGAGAACATCAGCTGATGGCTTCCTTGCAAGGGCCAAAATGATACTTCATTATGTTGAGTACTGATATCAAGCGTTTCTACTCAACGTGGTTCTGACAAGAGCACAATCTGCAACATTAAACAAAGGAAAAAAGGGAAAGATTTTGTACAGATTCATACTAAAGATCCCAGCAAAACCTCAAGTGAATTTTAAAATACTCAAACACACAATCTTCCTCTCCCTCCTTCACACACATACTTACACCCATAATTTTACATGCTCATTACCACCATTACGCACACAATAACACTTTTATGCACATACACACACACACACACACACACACACACACATAGCTGCTCATATCTCTGAACCAGTTACAAACCAGTTGGGCACCAGCTCTTCCATTCTCACATGCGTTTCACTGGTCCATCCACAAACTAACTAAAGTACTTTACTGCATAATGTGGCCGTCTCAAAGTGTGTGAAGGGCCACAGTTTCTGATCCACAGCTTTGACCTTTCATGTGTAGTAACGGGAGAGACAGAGCGAGAGAGAACAGGGAGACAAAAAAGCAACAGTTTTTAATATTACACTGGGCTTTTATCATCTCTCAGACAGTAGAAATAAAAAATGCTTTCAGTGTTATTTAAAAGAAAATGTTAAATCCAATTCTGACTCCACCATTCCTGACTCCTGTCATATATGGGCATATTCGCCTTTAAGCTCCAATCTCAGTGTAATATAACAGTGTCAAAGCAGTGATATAGGGTAGTCTTATGGGATACTGACACAATAACTCATTTATTGTTATACATATAATAGACACTATTATGTCAAATTTAACATAGTCTTCATAAATTTAAGAAACAATGAATGTAAAAATGCCAGCTCACCTTTGTAGATCAAAATTATGTCCTGTCCCAATTCACCACTCATATAATTATGATTAATACACCCTGTCTACTTTTTTTATTTAATTTTTTTGTGGAACAATGAATTCATACATTAAAAATGATTTTTTTTTCAGGTCCAAACGATATTTTAATCTGACTGCGGTGGGGGAAACTTGAGAAATGTACTGCAAAAAAAACTTCTGAAAAACTTCCTGAGTTATGTGACTGGCAGGAGGTCAATGACGCGCTACCGTGCAGATTAAGGTCCAGTCCCGCTGGTGTTTGTCCATCTGGTTATGGAATTAGACCCATTGCCATAAGGTTGTTGGTTCACCATCCCAAACTGGCCATGCTTATAAAAAATCAATCTTCAGAAAGACATGCCTCAGACGAACTTCCTCATGAGCGGTTCAGACGTACAAATGAAGGCTTTGAATGTTTGTGAAACAAAACTTCACAGCTTTTCACTTCATGCTTCTTCTTCTTCCATGCTGGAGAGACATTGCATATGATGTAATACAAAAATATGTATTTATATATTCATTTAATATTTTTTTTTATTTTGAGTGTCTGTGACCATATAACTTGGGAAATATGAAGAAGACATTTAGAAATAAAGGTCTTGGGTAGTGGTGACGGTTAACAGTCGGGGACTGATCGCAGAAACCATACGATGGCGCTTCTAAAACCGCAACAAATGGAAGCAGTACATGCAGCATATCCCGCAAGCCAATGCTGATGCAGGACAGAGGAGAGCGGTGGAAACCAGCAGCGGGTTCCAGTCAGGACTTTTAAAACTGCCCCGAGTCATCTCCTTCGCCTTCCCTCCCTCCCTCTCTCCATCCCTCCCTCCCTCTCTTTTATTTAGTGGGCCTTGTTATCGCCTGACTTGTCATGCAGCTGGTAAAAAGGAACATTTCAAATGTAACCTTCGGGCCACAGTCATGTGACTCACTGCTATTTCCAGTTCTCTGTCCGTCTGCCACTTACCAGCGTCCGACTGGCAGTGCACTCTCTCTCTCTTTCCTTCTTTCTCTCTCTCTCTCTCCCCCCTTTCCCTCCCCCTCTCTCTTGTTCTGTTTTCTTTTAAATACTTTATAGGGTGTTTTCTAGTAACCTATCTAAGGAATGGTTAAAGTCTAAAACGTCTCTCATTTTTTACTGTCTCTCTCTCAACCTCTCTCTTTTTTCCATCTCTCTTTCTCTCTCTGTCTTTCTGAGCCACTGCTGTCGCATACACTTTACCTTGTTACATATTCTGTAATATTATATAAAAATGTGAGACATTACATAACCTTAGCCTTGTGTGATAAATGAATGTTGTGTAACATTGTTGTGGTGCATCAGGTGATGTCTGAGATTGCTGTGGTCATAAGATCACGCTGTCATAACTGTGACAATGACAACATAATGCCGGAGACATCAGCAAAATCTGAGAGCCCAATGGAGTGTCCAGTGTGTGTGTGTGTGTGTGTGTGTGTGTGCATATGTGTGTGTGTGTGTGTGTGTGTATGCGTGTGTGTGCATATGTGTGTGTGAGTGTGTGTGTGTGCATGCGTGTGTGTGTGAGTATGTGTGTATATGTGTGTGTGTGGGTGTGTGTGTGTGCGTATGTGTGAGTGTGTGTGTGCGTATGTGAGTGAGTGTGTGTGTGTGCATATGTGAGTGTGTGTGTGTGCACATATGTGTGAGTATGTATCTGTGTGTGCATATGCGAGTGTGAGTGTGTGTGCGTATGTGTGAGTGAGTGTGTGTGTGTGTATGTGTGTGGGTGTGTGTGTGTGTGTGAGTGTGTGTGTGCGTATGTGTGTGGGTGTTCATTGTTGGTGTTACGTGGTTTCCATATAAAATCATTAAAAAAGAAGTGGCTTTATCCTTCATTAACAACCTGCACTGCATTTGTGTTTTTATTCTGCCTGACTGAACGGGGAGAACGGTAGCTAAAACTAAAAATGCAAATAGCAACACAGAGTTCACCAGAGTAAAAATGAACTGAATCATTTCAAAGAATATGTTACACTTTTTTTTTTTTTTTTTAAAGTTACACTTTTAACTAGAAACCGTCTGTCAGCTGAATTTCAACTGAATATCACAGTAGTTTTCTTTTTTTTTTGAGCACAACATGAGACAGAAAGCGCGCAAACAAATTTCGGTTTGATGAACAGAGGAAGCTGACAAATCACTACAGGAAGCCCGGTATCTGGATCGAGGCTACTCCCAGATCAGTACAGCACGCCTGGGCTAGAAATAGGGCAGGCAGAGACCTGACTCCCTGGCTGATCCCAGATCAGTGCGGCAGGCCTTGGCCAGAAATAGGCCAGGCAGAAACTCGCTGTTACACCGATCTGTACTTTTACATCATGATTATTGTATAACACGGTTAGGCCGATTTTAAAGCCAGTGTCACCCCAATCGGCAGACTGTCCCATTGTGCTTGAGTGCAACTTGAATTCAATCAAGATCTGTCCTTAACCTTGACTGACAACTAGATGAGGGGTTTTTCTTCACAAACAATAAAAAATGTGGTTCTTTTTAAGGATCACTGGGCTTGAAAAAAAAACATTTTTTATGGCTTGGTCCAGCTGAATTTACATTTAAGAGAAATATTCACAGAACAGAAGCAGAAAGTGGTGATGCAGGACTAATTTGAACTATTAGGAACAAAAAAGACCCTTTATGTGCTAAAGCTGACTTTTTGAACATGATAGTTATGTCACATATATGTGTAATATATGCAGACACATTCACCATGGCACAAGGGAAATCGCTCTCGGAGGGTCACAGACTTGACTAATTACTCATACTTCCAGTGACCTGTCAGTTGTTGGATTTGGATCACCGTGCATTTGGATCCATTTTCAATGTGTAGGATGTAATACATAGTTTAGATAAACCGCAACACGTGTTTCAATTCTCTTCTCACACTTTCCCCCAACTGTGTCATGCCACTTTTAATACATAGGCTGTGCTTAATTCTGCAACCTCTGCTACTCCATCCGGGACAGCGCAGGTTTGCACAGGCTCTCCTCTAGCCTTTGCTAGGTTACGTACTGCAGACTGCGAATCCACATCCCACAGACATGAGTCACAGGAAAACGCCTCATGAGCGACTTATAGCTGGCAGACTGTGGGCTCCCCAAATTACCAGCAGGGGGTGCTGGAGAGCAATGAGACTTAAATATGACTGAATCTATCCATACCCAACTCCCTGGGTTACTGTAATTATGCATCAAATTGAGAGGCTGTTGGCATAAGTCTGAAATGGCACAATCCAGTTTAGACACCAGATCAAGGTGCATATACCTTAATCACACTGGAACAGTACCTTAACAAGATGCAGACTGTGGGGCCCATCCACACACTGGAGCAGTGCCTTAACAGGATGCAGACCGTGGGGCCCATCCACACACTGGAGCAGTGCCTTAACAGGACGGCCCACCCAGCATCCTGAACAACTCAGCAATTCAGATCCATCATTTTAAAATGATTTCAGTGGATAATAATTGTACAGAGATCTGTTCAGAGATTGGTCACCTGCCTACTCCATTTGCAGACTCCATGTCTGTCTCAGGTGCTTTCACTGTGCATGCCCAATCGGGGCTGCACCAAGGCCACCTAAAACAGCCCTTAGCCTCTCAGCGCTGCAGGATTAATGAAGGCTCTTGGCCCTCTGTCCCCGGGCCAGTGAATGATGGGGCTGTGGGCTGGCTCTCTGCCCCCATGGACGCCGGGTGAGGAAAACTTGAGGAGTTCCTGGCACTGGTGAGGGGCCATCCAGTCCCCCCCCGCCCTCCCCGAACTCCTCTGCCCGCCCTACAGCTGACAGGGCAGTTGGAGGGTTATTTCTTCAGCTCTACACAGAAAGCAATAATGTTATCCTGCTATCATCTTGCACATTTACAGCTGAACAGGCACTTTTGATCAGTCTGTATTGGATGGGGAATTTGAGGCATCAAAAACAGAGAAAGAACACACACACACACATCAACACAGATACACACACACACACCAATGAAAGCACGGACACACACACACACACACACCAATGAAAGCACAGACACATGCATACACACACACCAACACAGACACACACACACACACATCAATGAAAGCACGGACACATGCATACACACACACACACACACCCCCACAAATGCACACACACTCATTTTTATGTAGAGAGAGCGCAAAAGAGATAAACATACTAATTATACAGACAAATATACAGAAATGGTATGAGACAGACAGACAGACAAAAAAACAGACAAACACACACACTTTTTCCTGCTGTATAGACACTTTAACACCTGGCTAATTCATTCTCAAGTTTTTCAATTATACTACACTTGTCTGCAAATAAATAAATAATAAAGACGGCCCATTAAATTGAGCAGCTGTACCAACTCTGTGACAAATTGCAGGCTGACTATATGTTACTGGTAACTTGGCCATCTGTCTGCGTGCAATTAATGAAAAAAAAAGAAAAAAAGATCCCGAGATGAAGAGAAATATTGGATCCCAGAAGAGAAGTGAGCGATGTTTGCACTGGTCAGATATGAGGTATAGGAAGAGGAAAATCTAAAGGATTGTTTCTCTCTTTTATTTTTTTGAAAGAAAGCAATTATGTATAGAATTATTTTCCTGAGGGACAAGGTCTTATTACCATCGAGGTGATTATTCATCTTTTTCCACGAACCGATGAATGCGCAGCGTTTTCAAAAAGCCTTTTAGCCGCAAAGGCCCGTGAAACAATCTGAATATCACAATCTGGGTTTCTCGTCATGAATGAGTGGAAATATTTTGAAAATGGAAAGAAACTATAGAGGACTAAATATAGCAGTCTATCTGTGTCCCAGGAGACATCACAAGCTTATGAAATGAAGCACCCGACGAGGCCACTGGCTTGTGACATTGACTCTCAGACACTTAGCTACTGTCTAATGACATGGAATTTACTTGAGCTGTCATGGACTACAGGAAGTGCAGAAAAAAAAGGTCTTTTTCTGTTTTTTTTTCTTTCTCCTCATTGTTGGAGGCCCAATGTTTACACCTCAGAATTTTGGGGAAACAAAGACAAAAGAACCCCAGGAGTTGCCAAGACAACGAGATTCCATTTAAAAGCACATTGAAAGAGAAACCATTAAGAAGATGGTCCCCACGGCAGGAGCAAGCCACAAAGCTCGGTGCAACACTTGGGAGCTGCACCAGTATGACTCACATGACTTGCACCCTTGCTTCTTCTTAACACACTGCAGATACAGCATCAGTCACACTTTGCATATGCCATTGGATGAAGACTACGTCAACACATGTACACCGCACAAACCTTGCAGGTGCCTGGCCAACCAGAAGAAGCTGCTGGAGAGTGATGAACCAGGTCCAGGTGCTTCTCAGTCAAGTTGTTTGTCTGACCTCATATGCTTCATTATGATGTCATAATGGCACAGTGACACACTGACTGGCTCTCTAAAAGGGAGCTACATTGTTCACGTTCTAAATGAATATAAAAAAAATTGATGTCTAACTCCAGTCATCCTCAACAAATGACTAAATAAATATTTGTAGAGTAGATAAGGGGAACACATTGGGGTGGCCTGTTCTTAGCTTGATGGGAGTGTCCATTTAAATTGTACACTAATACCAGTAAGTGAATCATTGTTTACATATCAATCATATTATAACTGTAGTGTGATGAGAAAAATAATGAGGAAATAATTAAGGACTTCATTTGGTTTTGTGATGAACAAATTATTCTTTCAATTTCACACAAAGTGATTCATTAGATGGAATTGAAGGAAAAGAACTACAGAACACTTCAGAGATGTATCCAATTAACTGTACAAAAGTGTATTTTTCTACTGTCATTTTTGCAGCTAAGAAACATTGCTTAAACTCTACAGTTTATAACTGGGCCACCAAGCCAAGTGTACCGTCATGTGCTGAACTCTAAGTTAAAAATCATGTCATATTCTGGGACAAACACAGCCAAATATTACGAGACAGAGTTAAATTAATGGAGCCATGAACTTTTGGTCTGGATGGGTAATTAACCCTAAATGTACCACAGTAATTATGAAACCACAAAATAAAACATAAACAGAGGTTTACGCCCGAGGACATGTGACTGTCACTGTTCACAGCTTGTTGTTTTATTCCCACAAACCTTAATGCTTTTTATTCTTATGCTTATTGCCTGTGCCATCTTTCCTCTCATTAAAAAAGATGGATAAATAAATAAACATGGCACAGGAGGATCCCCCTCCTCAATTCTTCACATCTGCCAATATGTAAGACTGAGCAACTGATGTCACATTGAAAGCAAATTCATCTCCGAGACCAAAGAAAGCGAACAACAACAAAACAAACTGCCAACACCCTCATAGCCTGTGTGTATACAAAACCTGAAAAGCATTAATATTAATAAACACGTAAGGGGTGGTCTGAATAGCTAAGGCACACAGATTTCACTCACACTTTCACAAAGTTGCCAGAGAACAATAATAAATAAAAACAGAAAAAGACAACAAGAACAACAACACAACAACAACAGAGCTGGCTGAGGCACTGGGGGCAGGCTGCTATTGGTCAGGCCATGGCTGGTATTTGCTGATAAATGGCACATCCCCAGAGGTCGTCCCTGGGCGAACTATTAGCAAAGCTTCATTGATCTCCCTCAAAATGACAAAAATCTCAGATTTCATCCGGGGCCAAAAGAGAATAGAGCGTAGCCTGCACCCACCCAACTCCACACAACACACGCACACACACACACACACACACACACACACACACACACACACACACACACACACACACACACACACACACACACACACACACACACACACACACACACACACACACACACACACACACACACACACACACACACACACACACACACACACACACACACACACACACACACACACACAGAAACACAACCACTATTCTTCCCAAATTATCTTGCAACCACAGTGGCGTTTGCGGTACTGCAGTGATTTTCCCTGTATGGTGATCCATTCTGCTCTAAACCGATTTCCTGTTTCGGCTGCCGAGTCTGTATCGAATTTCACTGGGTCGCACGGTACCAACCTCAGCTCCGAGTACGGCCTGACGCCTCCATGGCCCCCCGGTGAAACCTTTACTGAAATATCACATTGGGCCCCCTTCCCCTATCCGCCCCCCTCCCTTCTCTTACTCATAAAGGAAGCCCCAGTTCTTCCTCAACATATCCCACCAAGTGTTCAAGCCGCATTAAATTTCACTTGCATAATTAATGCCTAAATGCATTTTGCTACCCGCACGCTTTTCAGAACACACTTCCATCTGCCATGTTGGGCACTTCCAGGCCCAGCAAGCAGGGGGCTTTGAGGTCATTTGTTTTTTTTTTTTTTTTTTCAATTGTGGGCACGCTACCTGTGTGCCCATGTATGAAAGAACAGGGTTGTTCAGAATAAGGTGTTAACAAGAGAAACAGCAGACATGGAGAACACCTCCCATCTGTTCCTGTGGGCTCTCTAACAGTGGCCCATATGTGTGCTGTAACAAGCGACTGCAGATGCACTTGTGCCTGTTGTTTTTCCACATGTTTCAGTACTGCGCCACTTCTCACAGGCAAAAAAAGAGACGCCTAAGAGCGGGGACCTAGGGACGTCCAAACAGCTCGAAAGGGAATGACAAGGTTCACAATGCCACCCCCAGTTTGTTTGATATCATTGCCGTTGCAAATACATATCGTTGGAATCATACAAATGGACAGCTCCTCAAAAAAGAGAACTTTTCAGGAAGAGAAAAAGAAACGTTTTGTGAGGCATCACATTGAGTTATTGACATTACATCACATTGACTACATTGAGTTATCTGGCATTTTGGAATGTGATTTACTATTACACAGCCATGAAAAAGTGACAGCACACTTGCAAGTGATGATGCATGTATTTATGTATCAAACAGAAGAACATCACTGACACCAGCATTACATGCCTGATACCAGTTTCACACACTGGAGTGAAGCTGAACCTGTATTCAATGGCAGCTCTTAAACACACAATGCGAAGATGGAGGGGAAAAAAAGGAGGAACAATGGACTGAAGACCAAGGAGGAGGTAGAGGAGGAAGAAAAAGAGAAGAACAACAAAAAAGGAAAAAGAATAAAAACAATATCACCACAAGTATGTGATTTGTTTGTGCAGAGAGAGAGAGAGAGAGAGCAATAGAGAGAGAGAGAGACACCCTGCTATTCTCTGCCTTTTTCTGGGACATAAACAACACAGAACGTAATGAGCTGGGCGGTCTGGCCGTCTGAGACACAGAGCCCGATACGTGCGGCAGTCGATGCAGCGGCTCCGTAGCGGTAATGATGCTAAATTAATAGCAGATGCTGAGACTGCTGGAAGGAGATCGGTGGCCAGCCACCTGTACAGCAACTTTCCCCAGCTAGCAGCTGTCTCTGACGCCGTGTTTTCGTCCGCGAGTCAGTCCAGCTCTCTCCCGCGGCACCTCCCTGTTATAAGTGGGTGTGTGCAGGAGCCGGGGCAGCGGCCGACATCAGTCAGAATAAAGGATTGCTCCTGCATTGTCTCCGCGAAAAAAAAAAAAAAAAAAAAACAGTTCAGAACTTGAATAACCCACATTTTAATTTCATGAACCCAATCACATCAATTTGGTGCACCTACTCGACTAGCCATGCATGGAATTCACTCATGGGAGTAAAAAAAAAAAAAAAAAAAACTTAAAAAAAACTGAAGAAAATGATTTAAATGAATCTTAATTAACTCACATTATAACGCCCCGGGTGCCTTTAAATAGGTAATTAATAACAGGCTTAGAGTCCAGATGAGACAGAGCGAAGCCTGTTTTCACTCAGCGGTTTGTTTTCATTTTGGTTACAGGAAGCACAAGGCCTGGAGACAAGAGTTCGCACAACTGAGCTTTGACCTGAGATAATGTATGCATGCGAGGCCGACCAATCAGATGAGCCGGGTGATTTTTGGGACATTTATTTACTTGAGGGACTTGTGGGGAAGAGGCAAGGCCCCCTCCTACAATCAGAGGACACCTGCACGTATTCATCTCAATTTACAGAGCAGATGTCATCAGATACAGGTTCCTTAGGCTGAATAAGGAAGGCCAGACACACAGCTGGTTTGTAGGACCACAGAGAGGAATGGGGTTATGCCCACTAGTTATTTCACTCTGTAACACACCAATATATCCTCTCCCTGTTCTTACATTTAAATTAGGAGACACAGGAAGGCACAAGATTATACTGAATCACATGAAAGGAAATATATGGGTAGCTTGAGGCTGAGGTGAAAATAAAAGTATGCAAAGTGGTTGGTTGGACATTCCAAGATGTTATTAGTCTTGTATTCTGCATCATATCTAGTTCACCCAAATGTGTTACTTTTTCAAGCAAGGGTGCCCTTTAAATCATGGACCGGCCATTTGTTTTTGTTTCAGTTTTTTTTTTGCTGTTATTTTTATAATGAGTATCTGTGCCTTTCAGAGACTCAACCTTCTCTTGCACCTTAATTCCCTGTGCAAAGTGGGAGCCAGGCAGGGGTAGAAGCATAGGACAGAAGGTACCTCAGGGACACTGAAAAGGGAACTTTGGTGAATTGGGTGAATTGTGACATCACAAAAAGAGAGTCTGGGTGCACTGTGACAACACAGTGGGAGGGTCCAAATGCACTATGACATTGCACTGCAGGAGTGTGGATGCATTCTAACATTTCAATGAGAAAGTCAGCACTCATTGTGACATCATAGAATGCCACTGCTCAATGCAGGTCAGCAGCTGAGAATGTTCCGGACAAACGTTCCAAATGCCAAGCCCATTCATTACCATAATGTTAATGGGATTGATTTGTCACATTTAATTTCAAAATCAATGGAGCAGAGCTTCAATTAATATAGCAAAATATATCACCTTACAGGAAATATTACCTTTCAGGCTTTTAACATTAATGACTGGCATTTTCTTTCCTCTGAGACAGAAAAAAAAATTGTTCAGAAGTGCTATGTAATACGGAGAGTGTAAATATTGATATGATATTTAATTTTTGTATTATAACATACCGCATACTTGGAGGCATTTCAAATTATTCTTTGTTTTTTTTTCTCTCTACAAAAAATGTGTGAAATAAACATCAATAAACAGTTGGACTACCTGAAATTGTCATTTCCACAGTGACCAAGAAAAATCAAACAAAATGATCAATGGCTATAGATTTCAGGCGCCTTTCAGGGCAGAAAAATATGGGTATGCATTAAATTACCATTTCAGATGGAGAGGGAGGATCTCAAAATGCACACAGCACAGGGTCTGATTTAAGTTATTCACCACTTTCTGCTTCATTTGTATTTGTTTTTTTTTTTAAACAAAATCAAGAAGTAAGTTTGGCCAGAGTAGCACTTTACACAGGCCTTACGTTGGTTCGTGTCAGGATTGAAGTCCTCTAGGGAAAAGCAGGTTCGGTACAGTAGGAGGCCATTTGAAAAGCCACATTGACTATAGTATAGCGATTGGGACACTGTGCTGAGGGAGGCCATGTTATTTTTATTAAGGAGTAAACCAAGGGTCTGACTCACTCTGGTTATCAAAGATTCCTAAAGCCAAGCATATGGGTTTTCCCAGGCATCTCGAAAGATTGGCTCGTTCCGTCTGACCATTGAATAATCCTCCATATAAACGGCTAAATAAATCCCCTCCTTTCCCGCTCAGCTGCTCTGTGGTCAGAGTTTTCCTATAAAATTACTGGTGTGTATCAGACAAGCCTGCGCGCCATCACTCTGTGGCCCAAAAGGTCAAAGAGAGGAGTTCATACGTAAGGCAGATCATACACAGTAAACATGAATATAAATATTTGTACTGAACCACAAACGAAATTGAATGAACTTGCCCTGAGATTCTCAGACAATAAACTGACAGGCATAACTGAATAGTAATTTACATTAAAGCTGATATTTAGGTTTTTTGCAAAAAAAAAAAAAAAAAAACCACAGACAAAGGACAAATTATAGATTCACCTTTTGAAATGTTAACATACAGCGCATTGTAAATCGGCAGTTTTAAATGTCAACAGCAAACAGCAGTTGCACATGCACCATTTAAAAAGCCGGGCGCTGCTGCCTCAGAGTCTCATTTAATGGTCCTAATCCCCTGCCTCTGCACAAAACAAGGTCTTGGGCCCCCACTCCCGACTCCGGGACACTTTACAAAAACCATTTACGCTTCAGGAAACATTCAGTTTGGTTTCGTAAGCGACTCCATGTCCACAGGGACTGAAACGGGAACAAAAAAAAAAAAAAAAAAAAAGAGAGAGAAAAAATCTGTCTTAAAAGTATGGATTCATACAAAAGAAAGGCGCTTCAATGGAGAAACAGAATTTTTTTTTTTTTTTTTTTTTTTTTCAAAACAGCAACAATAAAATATAACAGCCAGCTTCTCTTGTTAGTATTCTGAATGATTGCATACTTTTTTTGATTTCATGGGATGGATTTCAGTCCCAATGACTTTTGCTTCTTCTTGTTACTGTAAGCACATGGTCTGGTTTCAGCACTGTTGTGGAGAGAATATTAGGGGCTACCCCTGTAAGTGGGTTGTGATGCTAAGATAAGTAATATGCCACAGAAACACTGTGACGAATGTTTTACATCTGGGCCCCTTTATTCATTTGCTAAGCAGACACATGTATCCAGGCCAGCCTCCTGCCCCTGTACCTTCTGCATCCCATTTATAGGTGCTGGAGTCTTACTGGAACAGCTCAGGTACAGACGCAATGCATCATGGGTAAAAAGTGAGGTACTGTAGCCTGCTGTGACGCAGGTAATGTGGAGGGCTGAGAACTGAAAGTGCACCTCCTCCACAATTCAGTCACATACATTTCTACACTAAGAGCGCACCCAATTATCTTTCTCAGCCAGCAACCTTGACTGTTATCATTAGGAAATATCATAATGCATAAAAACAGTTAAGCCCCCAGTTACCTTTCGCATTAATGATCTTACAAACCATGTTAAATTCCTTCAATGTATGGATAGGGATAGTTTTGCAGTTTTGTAATTTGATTCCTTATTTTGTTTTCATGTAAATTATTTTTGTGCTGCTCCAAAGGGCAATGCAAAAATTGTAAATATTGTTTATGTGTATTTACGTGAATGAGAACTATTAATGTGACCCCTGTGTTTTTGTTTTATTCTTTGTATTTGTGGGTAGTTGTAAGTAAAAGCTATGTTTAGGGTAAGTGAAGGCAGGGTCAATGTCACAGCCTCCTGTCTCCCACAGCCCTGGCGTTTGTTAGACGATCTTATCCAGAGCGTCGCACAAGGCACTCTTTTGCATTACATCCTATGCATAAACACACCATGATGTATGTGAACACTGTGTATATCTGCCTGCTTTAAAAGTTCAGGCACCCTTCAGATGCCGCGGGTGGATCCCCTCATTGAGCTGCTCATGCCATCTAGTGGTAGCATGGAGATACTGACATTACAATGGGGGAGCCATTTGAGTCAGTCAGGAGTTGGCCAGTGAAAGAGGAAGAGGAATGATTCGCACATTTGTTTGGTACCAGATATGCAGATAAGCAAACGTTCACAAATCTCAGCTTGCATCAGCAATGTAGTAAAAATTAATCTTTTAACACAGCAAAATCTAATAAAGGAAAGTTGGGTCACTTCCAGTAGTTCAGTTACCGTAACAGAAAAGGTATTTAAAAATGTCTTAACTTTTACGGTTTAATGGAAAACCACATTCATATGACGAAGCGATGATGTCCACCAGTTATCCCATTGAATTGTGTTTTTTATACACCTCATGTGTATCAATGTTTTTACCTGAAAACTGAGTTTCTCTTGTGATCATAAGTTTTCATATGCAGCTTCCTGATATCACATGACGCCGATGATATCACATGACCACATAACGCCGCATTTATTTCCCATGAGATCATGTCACCATATGTGCGGCTGCATGTTGTCACACATTGCTTCTACATGTCGTCACATGTAATCATATGAACTTCACATAAGATCACATTTAATCACATGTGAAATTCATGTGCCTCTTCTGTAAGGGGTTTTCTTAACAGGATTCACATACAGCATGTCAGCCTGCCTCCCCGTCCTGGTCTGTACCCATGGCTCCTGTCCTACAGAGACATGTAAAGGCCTTTTCTTCTCTTCTCCTCTGACATGTCGTGCATTATGGTGCATGCATTAGCACTGTTTCACATGATAAATCACATTGAGAGCGGCACAATTGAGGCTCATAAGGCAGGAGTAACCTGAAAGCTTCTCACAATGCGCCGTCTGTTCAATATCATCACGCCGCGTTCTGCCCTTCTATTTGTGTAACAGATTTAAGCAAGTCCTAATTCATTTCCTTTCCTTGCACAACCTTGTATGTTAGCTTCAGGAACCAATGAATTATTGAATCCCACAAAACGCAGACCGAAAGTTCAACGCCATATAAAATTTGTAAGATTTATTCTGCAGCAATCAAGATATGACCTGCTTGCTTCAAAGAAATAAAATAAGGCATTATGGAAAAATCTTGGGGAATTTTGTTCTTTAGATGCACACCCTGGAGTGATTTAAATTTGATATGAGCTATCCTCTAAATGCATCTGTCTGAATAAAAGCAAAAGTCGTGTTTTTGTTTTGAGCAGAAAAGAGATTGCTTCAGCATTTTGCTGCACCAGTATCTTGTTTTATAATAATAATATTCATTCATCTTTGCCACAACCAGCAGAATACAACACTGCT
The DNA here is from genome assembly GCA_022829145.1 of Albula goreensis. Taxonomy (NCBI): domain Eukaryota; kingdom Metazoa; phylum Chordata; class Actinopteri; order Albuliformes; family Albulidae; genus Albula; species Albula goreensis. Next base: position 3,050,796 of record CM040762.1, read on the forward strand.
GTGAAATGTATCCAACTGGGGATCAATAAATCACACTTTTTTTACTGCAAAACCATAGCAGTTTCTCAATCAAAAAAATCCAGCGCTATAAAAAAAGGGACAAGAATCTTTTTGTGGCCTTTCAACATTCCTGAGGGTTTGAGGAATCTAGATTTTTGTACACACATACCAAAACTAACCCGAAGTTTGAATTTGGAAAAGAAATGCAAAAAAACTGCAGTCACACACAAACACGCACATGCACGCATGCGTGCACATACACACACACTGTAATTTCAGTGAACTGAATCCAAGAGTATGGAGCTATCCAAGGTGCTGAAGAGAAATCTGTTCCCTAGTCATGTTCTCTCCCTCGCCTCCTGTCAAACGCGAGCAAGGGCTAACCGCTATCCATCAGCCGAGCAATCGGTCCTCACCGCAAACAGCACCGCGGGTGAGAGGAATTCACCGCATGGTTCGAAACAGGAGTGCGAAACTCAAATCTTGGAGAGCTGCAGAGCCTGTTTTTTTTTTTTTTTTTTAAAGAGTGTGGTTCAGCACTTAGATGCTAAATTTAAGTAAATGATTGGCTAAAAAAAAGATAAATTCCACAGTCCTTGCATCCAAAGGCCTAAGCATGCTGCTGACTGAAAGGAAAGCAGACAAAAACCTGCAGATGCTGCAGTAGTGCAGGAATGGAGCGAGCCACCCCTGGGTGAAATGTGAACACAGGAAAGTGCTCAAACACCAGCCGAACTACGATGGAGGGTCCACAGAACAACGGCACTAACTGCCTCTTTCTACCTCATTGATTGATTAGTAACTGATAGGGGAGGGCCAGGAGGGGTGAATCTGTTTCTCGCATCTCATACCAACATTCCTGCTTGATCATTTCATTATCACCCATTCATCCATTTGGGCTGACATCACCACTGCAGACCTTGAAGATTCATAGAATGACAGCTGAGGACTGTTCATGTGTGGTGTCTATGTGCGCCGTTTTGCTGTGATTTAATCCATGAGCGATCCAACTCGTTGGCTTACACAGGTCAGTTTTTGCTAAAGGGGGGGCCAAGGTTATCCAGCGCCCAAAAGCAGAGTCAGAGGTGTGAGACAGCCTTGAATAACCTCCCTCCCCTCCCAACGCAGGCCTGGTGTCTTATTGGATGGCCCAATCAGAAAGGCCCAGATTAATAAGTAATTGAAGCTCAGCGGGGGGGGGGGTGGGGGGTGAGTTTATTAACAGTTGGTTTTTGAAAATTGCGATGAGAGACGGGGGAGAGACGTTAATTATGATCACACGAGAAGCTGGCCTGGTTTTCTGAGTACAGCGACGGGAGGAGGACGACGTGCCACGTAAACCTCCGGGGAGGGGCTTTGATAATTAGCTTCCAGTTCAAAGGTCACGCTGATTTGTGTAGTTCAAAGTCAGCACCTGGATGACTGTGAGATGTTTGAAGCAAAGTAGACCAACAAACTCCAGCACTGCAGCAGGTACCTGCAGTAATTGCTTTAGTTCCCTTCTTTTGTGGCTTCTACAACTCTGAACTCTAACCTCACAAAATGTATTTTTTTATACAAAACAGAAAAGAATACTCATTAATATATCAATAACATAAAAACAAGGAAGGGGAAGGGAAAGAAAAACAACAACAAAAGTCCATTATAACGGACATATCACACTTTTATGATATACAGTATTTTTTTAATTCTACCATGGTAAAAATGCAAGGCTTTATTTATTTATTATTCTTATTTTAATTGCCAACACAGCTGCTCATCTGGTATATATTTTTAGAGGCTAACAATGCAAGCGGGCTATTAATAATAAATAATAAATAATAAATCATTCATCGTAAAGCATCCATTGTAACGGCTCACTAAAGTTAACAGCCCGACTCGGCTGTGCTGTTATGCATTAATTAAGCGTGTTTTGGTTCCCTGCCTTCAGTTAGCCTAGCCACACTTAGCCACTTAATTACTCTACAGTCCTCCCTCTAATGATGTACACACCTTTGAGCATGCACTGCAAAGTGAGTCAACTCTGAAGCCTTGTAGATATTTGTGCCAACTCAGGACCTCGGCAACAACAACAACAAAACATCTCACTATGATTACAGTAATTTCATTATTTCATTAAAAAAATGAATGGTAGAGTTTTGACTGAACTCTCACACTTGTACTTACATAATCCAATGATAAAATGTAACACAAACTACTCAATTACAATAACAATCATGCCCTCTCTTAACTTTAAATCTGAATGAAGAAGGGACCTACAAATCTAAATGAATATCCACCAAAAAATCCAACAAAAATCATATTTCCACACACATACTGCTTATTCTCATGTGGAATCAGCAGTAATTTAGAAGTGAAACAGGTACATGTGTTGAGGTTTGATGTCTCACAGGTTTGATGGTAGAGAAGCAGCATTCCGATGCTGTAATAAAATACCACCATAATGTCACAGCGAAATGTTCTATGTTCAGACAAGGGGAGGTTTTCAGCTTCCACCCTAAAACACAGACACAAACCGAGCTTCACCTGAAATGAATGTAAAAATGAGCCCAGGAATCAGACACACTGATCCCACCCTTAGCACTGTTCAGGTGGCCAGAATGTTGCAGCGACGCTGGCGGAACGTTGGTGGAACGCTGGCTGCGGCCAGACCGTGAGCACGCGTGCTAACGGGGCCGTTTCCGCCGAAAGTGGAATAAGAAAATGACATCATGTGAATGCGGAACTCCACTTACAGTAACCTCCAGTGCATTTTATCATCTCCAGAGAGCCATGATTACAGGGCTTCAGAATGAGATCTGACAAATGAAAACCCGGTGCCTTCTGTTTGAAAAGAAGGAGGCAGCCCAGAAACCACCCCACCCCACCCCTCCACACCCCCCATCCCACTCTCTGATGAAGACATTTCCCCAGGAAAAAAAAAAAAAAAACAGAAGAAACACATTTTGCAATCTGAGCTACTCATGCATAATTGACCAGCTCCTTTTCTTACCAAAAATAAATAATAATTTTCTTTAAATATGCGTACCGCTAAGCAAGAGGCAGGAACGATGTTATATAAAGCTATAATAGACCACACTGTAGCGCTGCAGAAGAGAACTGCATCTAAAATATCATTCTCCACCCCTTCACATTAAGACTTTCAATGAGTACATTACAATTTATAGCAAAAGGTGATCCCTTATTTTGAAAAAGATCTTTGGAGAAAGGAGGGAAAGCAGCCATTGAGACATCATACAGGATATTACTCATGTGCCAGTTTTCAACATCGCAAAGTGAGTACAATCAGTGACCGTGCTGCACCGCGACTCGTGAAAAACAAAAAAAAAAAAAAGATACGTATGTAATTCGGGTTCAAAGGGGTCTGCCGGATCTCTCCGGAACTGTGGAGGTTATGGTAGCACAGCGGTGCAGGGCTTGGAGGCGGAGACAGCCCCGCTTTTTGGAGCTCTCGGGATCGCAGATACATCACACGGACGGAGCGCGGTGCCACATTACGGTTCGAGCACAATAAATAGGGGAAAACCCCAGCTGACAAGCCCAATAAGTCAACCGGTACCAACAGCAGGTGACCTTAGACATCAGATACTTTCACGCGCTGCCGGTGATTTGCGCTATCTGTCAGTCCGGGACGAAGGCCCATAATATAGAACCGGGCGAGGCACAGGAGTTGTAGCGGTAGTTACTTTCCGCTGCCATACGAACGGTGCGGTGAAAAGAAAAGAAAGGGGGGGCTTTATTCTCCCAGGAAACTGAACCCCCGGATCGCTGGCACAAGCCTGCTGAAAGACTGCAATAGACTGCAGTGCTGAAATACAGCGTCAGCTGAAACAGAGTCATACTGGTTTATTTCAGCGTGTGTGGATGTCTGTGTGTGTGTGTGTGTATGTGTGAGGATGTGCATGTATGTTTGTGTGTGTGTGTGTGTAGGCATGTGTGCCTGTATGCAAGCATATATACGTGTGAGTCCTTAAGCATGTATGCATACATGTGTGTGTTCGTGCATGTGTGTATATGTATGTGTGTGTGTGAAGGTGTGTGCGAATGTGCCTCTGTGTACACACATACGTGTGTGTGTTTGTGCATGGAGTTGTAACACAAAGACTGTCACCAGCCATTTGTGTTGAACAGAAAGCCTCACAGATGTGCCTGTTTGGATGGCTGTGCCAGCGTCCATACAGGAGCCCAGCAGGAGTGCCCTACACCGTGAGCGGAGAGAGGATTATGGGGTACCACTCTGCGGACCTGGGATTGTGT
>CM040762.1:3062552-3067552 GCA_022829145.1 Albula goreensis
GTAGGAAGGGGGACGCCAGAAGCAGTGAGCAAAGATGAGAGAGAAGGTACATGGCGATTTTGACAGATAAAGGTAATCGAGTTAGGGGTTGTCTGAAAAATACTTTCCTCAAAGTTTTGTTGAACAAACTCAAAAGCGTAAAATGTTGACCAAGCCACTGTTCATGGTGGCCGCTGTGTTATTCGGAGACAGTGCTTCTGCCATTGGATCATTACTGCACATAACCACATAGTAACATTTGATTAATTCCACCAGCCTAGCCGTGCAGTAATAAAAGAGACTCAAACTTTTTTGATATTGACACAGCCTGCTTGCTCTCTTGTTTGCACAACCAGGTAAGCTACATGTGTTCTATTCACCTATCTATGGAAGATGATTAATCCTTATCTCATTCATTGCTCTTGTTCCATGTGAACCGTCCCACTGAACATACACTGCCCTTAACGCTAACGTTGAGCTGTCTTGCACAAACCAACAAGACAAGGGTTAAAACACCTTGCAGCTTCGACTGTCATATCATGTTTGCGCACAATGCCAAAGAATAAACAATTAAGGAAGCGAGATAATGTCTTCTTAATGCGACCGTTTTTGATTCATTAGGATAAAAGAAAATAAATGATGGCGGAATGATCCGTTGGCAAATGACACGGTGATTATGACAGGGTAATATTCATTATGCTTCTGCCGCAGCGACAACGCGGTCATGTCTAACGCGTGGGGCAATGCGCAGACGCCCAGGGGCCCTATGACCCAACAGGTCCTTCGCTTTGTATCCAGCGTGCCCATTTGCTATCGAAATAACATCCTGAAGCCAGCTGCACAGCTGGACTTTTTCTAATCAAACCCGTATCAGTGCACCCCTGGTGTCCATCTTTGTGCCGGGGCTTTGAAAAAGTGCACATTTAAAAAGCATCAAAACATCCAGGCCAGAGATTACACATACCCATAATGCGCAATCGAAGCCAGTTACCACGTATACTTGACCTTCTTTCTTAACTCACTGTGCACAAACACGTTTTGGCCATTTCATTTTGATGCAATTGCCAAACTGCGTTTGTGAAGAAGAAAAAAAAATTATTTAATCTTGAGTCCAATTTCAGGACACATTTTATGAATAAATCCAGACCGAAAGAAGTGAACCTCCATCCAGGGACTACAGGCTCCATCCACTGCCCAGCTCATGGATGGAGAGTTCCACCTGTAGATACATCAACGGATTTCACCCAACTCATTAAACACCATTACCTCCTCTTCCACATATCCTCACATACACCATTACATTGAAGTATTTGCCAGGTTTTATTGAGGTTTTTTCAGTTGTGAAGAAATTAAAAGGTCTTTAAAAGTCTATTAAAAGGTCTTTAGTTTGAGAAAGAATGCCTTCAGTTTTGTAGGGCTCATATGTAAAAACATATACTATTTTTGATATAGCAGATAAAAACTTCAGATCTTGCAATATTGTCTTCAACCTAAATTAATTAATAATCAAAGTAAAGTTTAGTTTATAGATGATACTTCAAAATTGCATAGAATGCTGCAAATATCAATTTCAGACCAAAGCCTGTAAACAGAATCACATGACAAATTGCAAGGAAGTTTTGTCCGTTATCCTTTCATCACGATCAATATTCTACCGTCACTAATGCAATGGAAATTAGTTCATTTCCGAAACAAAATACGCACAAAGACATTTCCCTCAAGTATATGACCAGCGACAGATTTACTTGCAAATTTGTGCAGCACACTTTTGTTTTTAGGTACCTGTGATCCATTAAACTTGGCTTGGGAGTGAAACAGTGCGACACTCAACATGTAGCCAGCAAGCAGTACTTTTGTAAACATGAATAAATAAATAAAATTTTTAAAAAAATAATAAAATAAACAAGCACACACCCACAACATGAATATATATTTAGGACAGAGTGAATGTAAAGAGCTGGGGAAAAACTTATTTTGTGCAATTAAAGAAATGTGGTGGCTTTAAAGACTCCTTTCAGCAGAAGCTGGTTGTTCTGCTTTAGGTTCTGAGTGAGAAATGGCTGCTTTGACGCAAGTCTCCTGTGTAAATAGTCAAAGCTACACGGCTATATGCAAATGCGTCATGAATAGACAAATAAATGATTCAAAGCCTTTACTTTGTACATAGAGACACCTCCACCTGGAGGCAGATCCTCCATGACATGGTCACATGACCTCATGGGACCTTCTGTTTCCATTCCTCCTCAAAATAGTATACAAATACTGTGTTTTTTTTTTTTTAAATAAGTGCAAGCCATCCATGTCTGAGCTCTATGGGTTTTGTGCTTCCTCCATCATTTTTTTTGAACAAAAAACATTCACAAGAATGCTGTCTATAAATATGACTTACAAAAGCAATTAACACATCAGATTGCTAGTTTGGATCTGGCTGGATAGGTACAGTATTTGGGTAGGTATGTGTCTGTGCTATATGGTCACCACACGGATTACAGGGTTCATGCATTTGACCTCCTCCCCCAAGTCGATGTCAGACTCGGTCACTTGGTGTGGCAGGTGAAAAATGAGAAAATTGTGATTGGATTCACTGTTGCTTTAGCACTACAAAACACCCTTGTTAATACAGTATTTGTGGAAATAAGGTGAGTTGAATTTTTCAGGATATTTCTTTTTTGGGGGGGGGGGTTGTGGGGGAACGGCACCTTATATTTAGGTCTATTTCAGCTGTCAGTAAGCCCCATCTCTCCTGCCTCTGGGCAGGCTGGGAGATTTAGGGTGTGAGTGCCCCATGGGTCCTGATTAATCAGGAATTTCACACCCTTGTGTTAGGCAGTGTCTGACTCCATGTGAACTTTCTGTTGCATAACCAGTTCCACCAAAATTTTACTGTGGGTTCCCAGCTATTGTATATGAGCTTGGTTGCAGTCACAGACATCGTTGAAATACAACTTGCTGAAATGCGTTAGAGCATGTGAAGGAAGACAAACTGTTCCCACATTTAGGTTTGATTTTGTGTGCGTGCATGAGAGATTTCAAAGTTTTAAAAAGCTCTGAATAATATTTTCAGACATTTTTTTTTTTTAAGTCTGTTATTTTTTTTTTCTGTTTTGGCCCTCCATATACCTTGCATTATGGGAGTCAGGGACTAAAAACCTCCAGTCATCACACAGAGCACAGAATAACTGGAAAAGCTCAAACCATGTGGAACAGCAGCTTGGCGGCTTCGGGGTTAACAGCATAATTCAATATTATGCACAGATTCAATACTGTATGCTTAGTAAATATCCCTTGACAATATACATTCTACTCAGCACCTGCTTGTGGGCATCATTCGCCCTTTGTAGTATTTGAGAAATTCTCCCTGAAGATTCCCTGATAGAAGTAGAAATAGATGAGAAATAAATATAGCGTAAGCCTATATACTTTATCATACAGACCGCACTGGAGCAAAGTCAAAAGAAACAGCAACAAACACATCAGAATTATGGATCAGCTCAATCTGCATATATTTAACCCTATAGCAAGCCCTCTTCTCTTTCTCTTTCATACATTTCAGCAGGTCTGACTTTCTAGGGTTTTTTTTTACTGTATGTATTATTACTACAATTTAAAAAAAAAAAAAAAAATTATGTTATTATATAAGAGGACAGGTTCTCAATTTCCCTCTCAAGGCTATATAAAAATACATATATTATTAAAAAAAAACCAGTAAACACCAATGTTAGGCTGTAGGAATTTTGAAACAGCTGAAAATCGATTCAGGTCATAATTACAAGTGAAAGGGATAGCAAAATGAATGAACAGCGGTCATATCCTTTATTGATAAAACTTATGACATATACTTAATTATGACCAGTTTATAACAAGCGATTTAAGATTACATTTATGTGCATTATGACACATTTGACACAATCACATTCTCTTGTTTTACTCTTAAAATGTGTTTTTTTTTTCTTATCTGCTAGCATTGTGTATGTCTGGAAATAATAACGTAAATATGACCTGCTTTAAACAAGTGACACAAGGTTATGAGCCATACAATATGCATCATATAACAAGCGTAATGACAGACATAAGCACAAATTTTGTCACATCTTCTCCCCAATCCCCAGTTTAGCCATTATATGATGTCATTTCCTGTCTTATTCTCAGATCACTGTGTTTTTACTGGCCCTGCCAGTGCTGTGTACGTCAGACATTCACACTTTTGGGCTGGAATACAGAGCTAACCTGCCGCAACTCCATGCAGAGACAGACAGCAGTGAGTAAAGGCAAGACCTTCAGCCGGAGCTAGCCCGTCAGCCTCGGCGAGCATGAAAAGGCGGAATAAAATAAAATGGCAATAAGTGACACTCTGCTGACGAGGGGCAAAGGAACAGGGCCGTGGAGAATGGCCATATTGCGCTGACGCAGGGGCCTGTGTCGAACAGTGTTATCAGCTAAAAGGTGCCGCTGAGGAGACAATGGAAACTGCACACCACCTCCTGCGACCAGCCGTTTGTGCTGAACCCCCAATACAAAACAAAAACAACACACTAACCAAACCATAACCAGGGTTTATGCAACAGGGATAGAAGCAAATATGGTAATGAATACCTTTCTTGGTATAATATAAGAACATCAACAAAATTTGACATAATAATAACAATAATAATAATACATTTGTAAAGCCTTGTCTACTGTATAACATGAATACACAATCAGTTCTTACAAAATTTTCAAATATTTCTCTCTTTTCCAAATTTTCCAAATGAGTTACGGTACTTTTACATAATAATGACGCAATAAATCCAATTCAAAATTGATCCCTTAACATAAGGATTTATATCAAAATAATCAAACTGAAATTAATAACATCTGCTGTGTAGTTTAAAGAATACAAATTTTACATTACAGGATAAATCATAAACAGTAATAGTGTACCATCTTGTGTATAATACTTCTGTACTTATTTGTTTGTACTTGCATAAAAATGTATTGATACAGATTAAGGTTTATTTTGTTTTATCGTGCAGCAGAAATTG
>CM040762.1:3070052-3115052 GCA_022829145.1 Albula goreensis
GGGGTTCGATGGTATGGACTGCCCTTCCGTGACCTCCACGGTCACCTCATGTCATGCTCCCCGAGCTCTGCGGATCTGGCCCTCTCCATGAGCCTAATGCAATATTACAGAAGGAGCCAGAAGACTCCATTTTGGGGTTTTTTTTATGCTCCTAAAATGCGGAATCCACCACCCCCACAGATCAAAGGAGAACCGTCCAATTAAAAATGTACTTCCTTAAAAATCTGTACTTACTTTAATTTTTAATTTTAATTATACTTTTATTGTGTACTGTTATTGTGATTTGTGTAGCATATAAGTGTTGTAATTGTGTTGATATTTATTTGTGTTTGTATTATTTGTTTTATTCTATGTTACTTTGTTTTCACTGTAAGCATGTGCTACATGTCACCTTCACATGTAAAATCTATGTAATTTTTTCACTTAGGGAAGGCCAACAGGAAACACAAAAGAAAAAATTCAGCTCAAACTTTTTTACAATGCTGACCTGGCCAATGTGGTTCAACCAAAGTAAAAAATAAATTGAAAAGCAGGGTTTTCCCAGCCATGCCATTATGTCTTTTGCTGTAGGTCCTCTTTGGTGAAATAACAACTAGCTCACCCTAGGCAGGGAAAACAGGCAGCGAGGCAGGTAAACTCATCAGGCTCATTGCTCTCCAGCGGCCTCTTCTGGCCCGTTGGGCACCTGCGAGTTTGCGAACTGAACATATGTGGATTACGTGCTGGCATTACGTGATCATATCGTATCAGTGCGGGAAATAGCTGCATCAGTCAGGAAGACTTGGCTCACGCTGCACAAACACCTTAAATAAACCCAGAGCTATCAAAAGAAATATTCTGCTTTTTTGATATTATATACAGTATAATTTTTTGTCAATGTCCCAGTTGGATAAGCTCACCGCTTGCTGGTGACCAATGTATTGCGCTTCATTTTTAAATTCCGTTCATCTCCAAACGGGGCGTCGACGGAGCCTCCGCCGCCGACACAAGGTGAGGAAAAGCAGCACGTGGCATTATTACCGTTCACTGTGTTCATCAGCAGAATGAAAAACCAAAACCGACATAATTACGATTCTCACATCAATATCCGCGCCGGCGTTTGTGAGTGACAGTACAGAGACCCGGCAGTGAAGCGCGGGCCCTAATTGGTTGCGTTCTGCATTCCCACAGAACTCAAAGAGCCGAGCCTTAACAATTAACGTGGCATTAAGACTCCTGTAAACGCGGCTCGCTGGAAGACGCCAGGCGCGCACTCATTCATCTCTCCTCCAAGACGCTCAGCTTCTCATCTTTTTTTTTTTTTTTTTCTCTCATCTCTGAGTTAAATAATGTCGGTCTCTCATTACAATGAACATGCACATATCATACCCCTCTCTGACACAGGAGAACATGCTATAGCAGCTCTACACAACACTGCTTCCAACAAAACAAAACGTTCCCAACAAACAAAGCCCAACATTCCCCATGACCCCTTTTCTCCCCTCAGCTGACATAAACTACGCGATCGACACTGCTGCAAACCTCTCGTACCGACAGACTTACTCCTCCCCACTTCTCACGGTGAATCGGCCTTTATAATTTTTCACACTGCAGGTGTGACACGGCTCACATATCGCCCATACCTGTCAAAGGAACAAATGTTCGCTAACTACACAATAATCGAGGAAAAGTGCCGTTCCGATCCGAAATGCCTCCACCAGATACAGGGGACCTGAGTATGTCATAAACACACATATCACCCTTTGACAGCTAATAGAATGAGAGCAATAAAGACAGAATGTTCAGCAATAAAGTCAAATGTGTGCCACCAATCATATGTTGCCTCTACTGTCAAAGGATCACGGAGTCAACGTGTGTTCAACCTACGGACCTGCAGGCACTAAGCCCGGCCAGAAGAGGTCCCCAGAGAGCGGCTGTTTCACCCAGTCGAGGCCGCGAAACAAATTTCACAAATTTCCATTGTGGCTTGTGCATGAAGGGGTTCATTAAATTCATAAACTCGCATTATGGAGCAAGGAGGTGAGCTAAACAGTGAGAGGTGGTGTAGTGAACTGGGATGGAGCAAACACCTGCGTACGCTGCGGCCCTCAGGACTTGCATAACTCTTGAATAGCTCTGGCATATTCCAGGCTACGGATAAAAAGGATGTCAGACAAGCTGAACAAAACCAAAGTGAGAATTATGCATTCGGAGGCCCAGGGCACGTGCTAAGTTAGCGGTCCTTTTGAAACTGTAATTGATAAAACGCCTGGTTAAGTGAAACCAAACATTTAAACTGGTTTCAAAAGAGCCACGCTATGTGAGAGCATCCATCAAGCAAGGCTAAAGACTGTAATCACAATCTGTCTGCCTTGTGCTCGCTTAAACATAGATCACAACAGATCTCCCTGATGGCTCAGCACTCAATTCTGCTCTGTGACGCTGAGCGACAGCCAAACCGCGGCGTATTTTGGCATAATTCTCACTCATAATTCAGGTCTTAGTGACTTAATTGCAGCTGCTGACGAGCGGGTGGGGAGTTGAATCCCGTCATGCTCTGAGTCTTCCTCCAGCCGGGTGAGGGGCATCGCATAGCCCCCAAGGGCGGGGACGCGACTCCTCTCAGGAATCACTGGGGGTCTGATCCTAGACGTCTCGGAGCAGAAGGAGAGGACGCTGAGCGTGTCAGGAAAGAGCTCATATAGAGAGAGCTTCTGCACCCTTTGACAGCTGATAGCAGGAGAGAAAGTTGAGCAATAAAGCCAAAAATACTCGCAGGCCCCCAGAAATGTGCAGGATCTGAGTGGAACCCCATGAGTTTCAGCTGCCGTGGTTTTACTTGGGGTAACAGTGTGTATCATAGCCATTCCTAGAAACAGCATAATAACACGGTGGAGCTGCAACAGATCCTCATCACTGATACATATAGGAAACAGAGAGCGAACGAGAAAGTAGAAAGAAAAAAAATAATAAAAAAGAGTTTTTTTACGACTTGCGATGCAGTAAAAAAATCTGCAAAGGAGGATAACTTTTCCCCCCTTCCTCTTCTTCTTCTCATTCCCCCTCTTCTTTTTCTTGCATCAGACGCCAAAATAAAAAAAAAAAAAAAAAAAAAAAAAAAAAAAAAGATGGGCAATTTTAGTGGAGAAAAGGACGGCGCTTCCGCTTGATCCTGGTACACTGTGGGTTTTGTATGGGGCTGATTGAGAGGGAAAAAGGGCAATGAAACAGGCAGCATTGACACTGCGAGTAAATCCTAAAAGGCTCTAATAAGGGGGCTGCACAACATTCCCTCCGGCACGCTGGCAGGGCTCTCCCACAGCACTCAAATTGGAAGAGGCTAAATAGAATTCAACAGATAAAGTGAAGCCGTATCATTAGCGAGGCTATACCGGTCTAGTCAAAATGACTCTTTACTCTGCAGGGCCCTGCACTTAATAGAAGCTTTTTCCCTCCCGGGTCTTCCACCGCCAATTTATTTTCATTTTACTGGAGGCTTGCTGTCATTATATCGCGGAGGCATTCTTGGTAACTAAAATAGCTAAGAAACGGACGTTAGCTGTCAGCCACGCGCGCGCGAGCGGGAAAAGACGGCTCTGTCTCTCTCTGTTTTTTTTTTTTTTTTTTATTGTTTCACAACGGGTGAGGGGGAAAAATGACACGGCGAAGGGCTGTGCAGAAATCCTGCTTTGAATTAAAACGGTCAAACTTACCTAATAATGACTCCGTTAAGGCCAAAAAAAGAAAAAGAAAACACACAACAGGGAAAATAAGAAAAAGCTACAAATGCCAAAAGAGGTGACTGTGGATGATTGCTGCTCGTTAACCTTAATCTGATTCAGTGTAGAAATACTGGTCATACCATTGCTGGGGTGGGTGGTGGGGACTGTGCACTGTGTGTGTGTGTGTGTGTGTGTGTGTGTACACATGCATGTGTCTAAGTGTATCTGTGTGTGTGGGTGCACATGTGGAGCGTAAGTGTGTGTGCAGGAGTGTGAGTGCGTGCATGTCTATTTGTGTACATATGGGTGCATGTATGTGTGTGTGTGTGTGCGCGTGCACGTGCATGTGTGTGCCGGTCAGTGCATGCGTGCGCGCTGGTTCTTCCCTCCAAACCCGGCTCTCAGTTAATTGGGTATGATGGAGCTGTTCGTTACATGCTGATCAGAGTATGACATCGTTCACGGCCCACTGGATGTGCGTTTTGTTCTAACATAAGGATACGATTCAAGGTGCCTTCGCATGCTGAATGCAAAGATGTCAAGCGGGGATCAGTATTCAATTAACGGAGCTTTCTGAACCACTTATTAGCAGCTAATTAAACAGCTGGAATGAACACCAGCATATGTAATGTGAACCTCAGGACCAGCGGCTGGGAAATACGCTACGACTTTTTTAATTCGTATGAAGTGAGCAACCTATAGTGAAATGAGAATTCATATATAACTTCAAAAAATTATCAAAAGAAAAAGCAATCCCCCAGGGCTTTCAGAGTAAAAGTTTAAGGTTATACAGAGTTTCAAACATAAATTAAATTTGATCAAGATTTAGTCTACATCTCAAAACTATTCGGCTCCCTTCCCTCCAATACAGAACTCCTGAAACCATACGTCTCTAGATTTGTTGATAATTACTAAAATTAAATTATAAATTTAGAGTGTTGAACAGAAAGGCCAAAATCATCTACAATCCATAATGATTGAAAAGCTTAATTTATAAAAGAATAGCATACGCCATTTTCGAAAATATTACTGGTGTCTACCATAATACATATATACATTATAATATGTTTAACATATATGTTTTATACATTATACAAAAGATTATATAGCATACTGAATAAGGGCCCCTAACATTCCTAATGTAAGTTTCATACTGATTCACAGGAGTAAGTCATTCTCTCCTACTGAAAAGGGGCATGATTGGCTGAAAGTCAACGTGAGAGTTTTGCTTGATTTTAAAAAATAAACAAATAAATAAAAAAATGAATAAAAACGGTCCTCGTTCTCAGAACTCATTAATCCGCTGGCCCCTCGTCAGCCTCGTCGGGCTCGATGTTGGCGATGTCCCCGGCCGCTGCGAGGCAGATCAAACTTAAGGATGGATCATGTTTTTGTTCCAGCTGATCCTGCGTGTCACATCTCACGCCAGCGGAGCACAGACCGGCACAGCGGGGCCGTGCGTTACACACTCAGGCCGCATTAACCGCACTGCGTTGCGCACGCCTCTCCCGCTAAGTTTATCAACTTTCACAAACACAACTTCCTGAACTGGACAACTAACCACGTGTGTGTCTGTGTTTGTGGGTGCAACACGTTTGTGCATTTACATATATATATATATATATATACACACACACATGTACAGGTATGCATTGTTTATCGTACAATGTGAAATGTGAAATAGGACATTATGTGATTTGGATGTTGTTTGAACGCCATATTATCAAAGCTGTATGGGATACTGTAGTGTACCTGTATTGACTAAATAGCCAAGATTCTGTACACATATAGTACGGTATTTCAGCTTGTGTATCTGGCAAGGTAACATATGGGGTAGAGAGGTTGTGTTCACTACGTCCCCTTCCCCGATTGGGATCTCTGAACTCCATTATAACCTTATGGGACCACTGACGTATACGCAGTTGGACGTTGTCCAAACGGACGATATGCAGCGCATACCTGTATATGTTTGTGTACGTGTGTTCACTTGATTGTATGTGCATCTGTGTGTGCATGTGTGTGTCTGTGCATGTACATGTGTATGCGTGTGTGTCTATTGGGTGTATGTATGTGCCCTTATGTTTGCGTGCATGTCTGTATGTGAAAAAGAGCGCGTCACCCTCTTCAGCTGATCAGAAAGCTACTGTATGTCGAAAACTGACTGTGGTCTCATTGCTATTTAATGGCATGTTAAGTGGTCACTGTCTGTGAGAGCTGAACTGAGATCAGCTTCACGTTTTTCTCCCTAATGGTAAAGGTTAGGATTAGAGTATGGTTAGCTGACCCCACATCAGTCAGGTTGCTAGTTCCCCGTATGACAGCCCCCCTCCATTTCTGATTGCACATGCTCCAATACAAAATGACTGAACTCCAGTCCACGCCCATTAACGCAGAGAACAGGAAACGGGTAATCTCTGCATCTTCATTTCTCTACTGTAAGTAAATCAATACCGCTGCAAGGAACAATGTTCTTACCCCAGAACAGACAAATAATGTTATTTCTTCCTCAAGTAGAAAGAAGCTCGCTGCAGTAACAGAAATGAAATGCTGATTTAAAAGGGCATCCATTTTGCTGCCTGAAGTCGGGTTAACAAGCAAAATTTGTGCCATCTTCCTCTCAAAGTGAGTTATGAAACATTTATGAGAGCTTAACAGCAGAAAATGTCTGATCTCAGGTTGATTGGGCTCTTGCTATCGCTGCTATTGATGTGCAGCTTGGACTTACCATTCAGACCAGCTGAAAAAAAATATTTTTGCATATTGATACTTACATCATTATATTTATTGATATTAGAATAACCCACATAATTAATGCAGTATAGATTAGCCCACATAATTATTGTGATACAGATTTCTGTCATGCTGCCCAGTCCTACCTCATCCTTCCCGCTGGTTAGTTTGAACTTGTTTCTTTTAGTTCTTTGGTGTTTATTTGATTACTTTCATTAAATAAGTAAACAGCGCAGTGGCAGCACCTCCCTATATAACAGCCACATAAACTTCTGGAGGAATACTCATGGACCTGAGTCTAATACTAACCCAGGGGTAGAGAACCCTGCTCGTAGAGAGCTAAAGGGTGTCCAGGTTTCTGCTCCAAACCAGCATCTGATTCAGTTAATCAGCAGCTCACAGGTACCGCTGAGGTGCATGAGTCAGGTGTGTGTATTTGTTGTGCTCACTGTGGCTCTGAGCATTCCGGGTTTCCGTGGGAACTGTAAGCGGGTGAAAGCATTGGAATGTGCTGGGATTCCAAGGATGGATGGAGGCCTCAGAAATGGCCATTAATGTTATCAATATTGTAGGAAACACCCAGTGCCATGTTATTCATGGGACTTCAGACTCCTGGCAGGGCCCCCACAAACCCCCGCGCTAACCCCTCCCACTTCTCCCCATCCTCGGTCACGATTCCAACAATGGACTAGAACCTTCCAGAATCACTCAACTTCCTGCCAAACCAGGGAACAAAATGTAAACCGCCACACCTCGTCACCCGCCGGGCCGGGGGAGCGGCTCGGTGCCCGCCATCTAGCCTTAAATCACCGGGAACTGCTACATCGTGACAAGTCGCCCGAGTGCCGGTCAGGCAGACAAAAAGAATTCAATTCCTCCATTATCGGATTAGCCGGACACGGCCTTCGTTACCGCTGAACTTTTCATTCCCGCCATTGATTGTGCTATCGTTTTTATTTATTCCGCAATTAATGCGAGTAGCCTGGATTGATCAATCTTCAAATGAGACTGGGGGAAGGGGGAGGGTGACTGCGTCGATATATACTGTATTCTTATGGCTCACACTCTTCAGATCCGTGTGTTTTATAGCCGCGGTCAGAGATTAGTCATCCGCTACGCCGCGCCCGCTCTTGTTTCTTTAAGCAGGTAGCAATCTCATCGAGTGGCTGCACATGCCATGCTGTAAAAATAAATAAATAAACAAACAAACAGAGTGAGAGGGAGCGTTCCCATTTTCATCAACCGAATTACATTTTCATAGGAGCTTAAGCTATTTTTGGAGAGGATTTATGGCCATCACACCTCCACTTCTTAAATAATTAATCAATTAACAAAATGGTGCAACAGATGGGCTACACTGCATATAGAGAAGGCAGTAAAAAGGGGTTCTCTTTAAACGCTGTGGTGGAATAAAAAAAAAAAAACATTAAAAAGGCAGCAATTGTTTACTGTGCGACCAAAGGCCAGACGTTTGATCCAGTTTGAAAAATCTTTTTGAATGACACACTCATCTATTGCCGGGGGGTGGGGGGGGAGGGGGGTTGCAACCTAAAGTGCCTGGGGGGGGCCCGTTTGTGGCTGCGTTACTTTTTGTTCCCTGCAGTTCTGCGGCTGATCCAGTTCAATGAGTGACACCAGTTGCATTCATGCGTTGTGTACAGATCCGTTCTTCCAAAACGCACTAGAAGAAAGTCTCTGAGTTCTGCTAACTTGTGCACTGGTGATTTTAACAGAAGCGAAAAACAAATTTATCACAGTGAGCGATGGAACTGTCTGTCTAATGACGGGCTGGGATAGACAGGAAAACAACCCCACCACTTAGGTCATCTCTGGACTTCAACCAATCTTGTTTTTCATACAAAAAATCTATGATTTTATTTGTGTCATATTCCTTTAACACAAGTATAACACAAGCTGTGAATGGATGAGGTTTGTGACACTTATGCAAAGTGAGTGCAGTATCATTTCGATGAAAAAAAAAACAACACGGGGACCATTTTCAGCTGAATGTTATGGACACTTAGTCTACGTTACAACACACAATAAGCAGGCGACTGCAGAACAAACAACAGCTGCTGTATGGAAGAACGGTGAGTTTTGTGAACTGCTTTCAGAGGTCCATAAACACCATTTAACCATGACTGGGATAAGAAAAGAAAACCTCGTCGCTTTGATGCACACAAATTCAATTCAGACCACAAGTGCATGCAGTAAATGTTTTTGTTTTTGTTTTTTTTCCGAGGCTTTGGAGTATGAGGTATTAACCCAGCATCTCGGTCTCTTGCGCTTGTTATTCTGCAGCTCTACTCCGTCTTCCTCCTGGAGAACACCCATGCCCTGAAGGTGTTCAGAGGGTTAATTTTAAGATGCAGTCCTGCAGCTCGAGCTTTTTGCACCGGTGCCATAACTACGGTCCAAGAGCCAGGAGCGCGGGAAGAAAAATGGCCACTGCTACAGACTCAGCTGAGAGAATCATGGATTTACACTCCCTTCCCTTCATTAATAACCCCATCGGTATAGTCTAACTCTGGTGCGTCAGGGCTTTGTCCAAAAACCTTTAAAAGAATTAGCAAGGCCGCCGTTACTGTTTTTGCTGGCATATCTGACCTCGGGCAATAAATTACATTCCTGTATTATGAATCTGAACCAAAAATCACTTCTTACTTAAAGGCCCACTTGACGAACCGTAATGTTTTTCAGCTATATGTCACATCCCGCAGTTTGACAATGGCGTCGCACAATGATCAGACTCCAAAAATCAACACGTTAGTGAATGAAAGGGAAATTTGACCATGAAAGTACATTTTATGGCTTCCTCTTAAAATGATCTCCCCTGTGCCTGGATGTTCATCCTTGCATATATTACACATGTGATGTACCTATATTGTTTCAGAAAATTACAGAGCAAATTAGGGAGCATGACTTTTTCTGACTGACCCTGTGAACTCCATCAACACCATCATCTGCCTCCATTTTAGGAATGTTTCTCTAAGTAAAATCGAAGTAGGTTTAGCTCCATAAAATCTATAAAACAGTTTTAATAATTACAGATTACAGCAAAGGTCAAGCACATTATTAATGACAGTTTTATATGTACAGCAAAAAAAAAAATGTAACAGAGAAACTTGTTTAGGCAAAATATGGCATTCTATAGTTATTAGCAGTTACTTTGTACATAGGTCATGGTATTTCTGAAAGGTGTGTAGAGTAAAGAGTTACTAAACTGCATTACTGATTCCCAACTAGTTGGTTGGTCCAGTGGAAAAGTCAAAAGAGCCTTAATTATACTGAACTATCTCCATATCACCCCGGAACACATTTTTTAGAGCACGAAGCAACTTATTCTAATTGTAATTCTGCTCGTCCAGCAAAATCACGACATGCATAATTATGTCCGTACCCAATTTAAAGAAAAGAAAAATGAATAACTGAAAAACGAATAACACACAGAAAGAAATGACTGATGGGAATTAGTAACGGATATACGATTTAAATCGGGGGGGGTGGGGGGAGGCACGATTTGAGACGAGTCTCCCTCACACAAATGAACATTCTGCGATCATTTACAAACACAGAGCATAGCTTGCCTCTCTTTTTTTCCCAGCGATGGAAATTTCATTGCTCTAATTTATTCATTATGTCCATTTGAACCTCTTAAGTGCATCTTGTGCTTTTAAGTCTAACCAATAAATTGCCTCTGGAGTCACAGCAACCCGTAACCGCGCTGCAATTGTGTTGAATTACCATGAGCCATAGAACAAACGGAAATAGGATTTGCTGGCTCTTGAGATTAATGCTTCGCGTTGAGTGCGCAATTTACATGAAAATATAAGCCTATATTTTTGCGAAACACTCATTAGAGACTCACACTGTTGTAACGAGGGCTGTTGCATTGTGGGGGATTCACATTCAGATCCAAATTTTCAAAGAGGGATATTTTTTTATTTGAGTTTATTTTACTTTTTGAAAAACACTTAGCCATTATTCAGCCATTATTCATTTGTGGATATGTGGATTTTCATATTGGTATAAAAACACATTCAACATGGAAATCAATGTGGGAATTAAAAAAAAAAATTCGGAGGTGGGTGGTTTTTGAAAAATAAAATATATATAGATGTTGAATAATTGTCTAGAATGCATGCTAGCTAATATGCTAATATATTAATGGATTCAGTTTTATTACATAATTACTGATTTGTTTACTGTACGAGTACATTTTCAGGTGGTCTCTACAGCCACACAAATGATGTTTAAGCAGGAGTGGGCAGGATTTCAATATAAATCAAAGTAAGCTGCAATCAAAATGGTGGCGGCAGAGGTTGTTTTGCAGATGGTACAAAACAGCCAGGCAATCAATAGCCACAACACAGGAAATGCATACATGCAAATCCATACTTTAAAGAATACATGTGAATCATCTGAAATACTGCCAATCCCAGCAATTACGATACTCTTACTAAAATGTCTGCCATGATGTAATGTGGGTGCCTTTAATAAATTGGATTTGCTTGTTGCCTTGGTGATTGATATGTTATTTTCACATAGAGTAGAGTGTGCGTTTGGTCAGACAAGCCCTGTAAAAATCTAGATTTACAAACTGTTGGTTACGTCTGTCCGAAATATGTTCTACCCTTTAAGCTATCAAGCCCTCAGACTGTGACCGCAGGTGCATTCTGTATTAATGGCTGCTATTCCTGGCTGGAGCCATTTTAACTGTGCTTCCGACTTCAGATAAACAAAGGACAAACACATTCACTTCAGCAAGCTGATAAACAAATCTACAGTAATAGGTATGTTGTGACTGGTGTTTAGTGCAGTAGTCAATAGCAACCTCGTAAACCAGGGTTGATTAGTTACAACTAAAACCTGCAGCCGTACTGTCCCTCTGTGGGTAGGACTGGGTCCCTGTCTTAAAACGTAACTCAGCTAGCAGCCGCATCCCATAATAACTCTCCAACTGACGGAGAATATTGCCACAATGGCGAACAAATATAACTAGGGAGCAACTTATGTAATGTACAACTGTTCATGCTCGCAACATTTGAGCGGGAGCTGTGCAACACAGAATGCCCTATTTTTTCTAATAATCTCGTCTAAATAGTAAACAACATCAGCACTGGGATGGTGGGCCACTCATAAACAGTTGCAGGGGCATTCTGGCAGCGAACCCAGACTAAGCGCGCCCGGTAGACTTTCAACCTATTAGGCGTCCCCCCTCCGTTTCCTGTTGCCGCTTCGTCTTTCTCAAACAAAACTCTTTCAATTCCCTCAATCCTGCTTCATCACCGGGAAATATCATTTCAACACCCGTCAAGAACGACTAAGTGCACTTAGTCTCTTCTCATCAATCCTTTTGGAGGATGAGAAGAAGAGACAGAGAGAGAGAGAGAGAGGTGAAGTCGGCAGAGAAGATGAATAAACAGGAAGTGCACGCTGCCGTTGGGCTGCAAATATCATCTTGTAACGTGATAGCACCACGTCTTCTTTACCGCTGCCCGCATGTTCTGGAGAAACACCCCCACACACCACCTCCATCCCCCCATCCCAAACCCCCAAACACCATCTTTGCAAGGGATCGAATTACCTCTGGATTGCTAGCCACGATCGATGCAATACAATGCGAGATGCACTCGTATTCCTGCCCAGCAAATTTGATCCGGAACCCCGAGCGACGGTAGCAAGGAAAACAGCACTATTTGTTTTTATTTCATTTGTGTTTACTTAACGGTAAATGAGTCAGGCACATTAATTTTTCAGCCTTAAATGTGGAAATGAAGCACTTGGTGAGGTGAATGTGTTTTCATGAATGGAAGCTGAATCCAAAACAAGGTTCTACACCTAATACTGTAAATGTAATCTTATCGATGAAATAAATACAAATAGCTAGCTCTCTCATCATTAGGGTACCTTTAAGCAAGAGAGCGGACTTGAAGCTGAAATAGGACACATTCAGTAAATTATACAATATCAGGGAACACTAAAAAGGACAAGAATACATATATACATATATATATATATCACTGGTTCTTAACCTGGGTTCGATCGAACCCCAGGGGTTCGGTGAGTCAGTCTCAGGGGTTCGGCAGAGGTCAAGACACATAACCCGTTTTTGTGTGAAAATCATGTTTTGATGGTTTTGTTCTTTGAACACAGTGTTGTTGATGCACGGTTCATTTTGTGCACCAGTAAAATATATATCTATGAGATTGGGATCGGGAAGCATGTGTACGGTCATTACTTAAAATTTGTCCATTCAACTATTAACAGGATGGATACCGTGATTCAATTGACTTTTAAAGGTCAAACAGCTACTGTCACATAAGAGAATTAAGTGGTCTTGCTCCGTCTCGCGAATGAACAGATACCATACATTCACAGAGTGACTGTGGCGGTCTCTCAAACCCATTCACACACGGTCACACCAAAACAACCCTTAACTTATAAATGTTCTGTTTTTTTTATCCCTTCAGCAGAGAGCGGCTCAAAGCGGTCGAGTAAATGCGCCATGGCCGTTCATTTCTCGATTCCCCACAAAGTCTGGATTTGAAGTGGGTTAGGAGAACCTCTGAGATTGATTTCACTGTCCCAGCCGAGTATATGCTGATTACTATGATTTTTTAAAGCAGAGTTACGAAACTCAAGGTAGAAATCACAGGCTGTCATTACTCCAAAAGTGGACTATAATCAAATCAGTAGCTAAATGATACGTTACGCCTCTGTACTCCGTCGGCTCCCCTGCTATCTGCCAGCATCAACACACCTCTCAGATCCTTGAGTCCCTTTCAGGTAACAGGCTGCTTGATCTTGGCTAAAATATAGCTACATGAAACGTGTATAAAAATGTGTTGTATATAGGTGTGTATGTACACCACATATTCATAAAGACACTGGGGGAAATCTGCTTGTGCAGATGAAAATATGTTCCCCATGGATGTTTTATTTTTGAAACTGTGACAGAACGTACCTGAGAGCATGTGATATTGGGTTTGCAAAAAAGTGGTCAGAGGTGCGTTTGCCCCATGGGACCAGGTTGAGTTATCCTGTAGTGTGCATACACACAACCTCAGAAAGCACCCAGCCTCAATGCAGCTAGCTTTGAAGTTTATAGAATGACGTTTTCTGTGTTTTTGATGGCATGAAACTTCATGACCCATTCAGTTCTCGTAGTGGTTGCCTTGATCTAACGACAACCGCATAAGTATCGCGGAGTCAGAAATCACGGAAAATTATCCAGAAAGTAAAAAGTTCTCCTTTAAAATGTTCGAGTGTAGGCGTAGCACAAAGTTTTCAAAAAGCTAACAAAAACATCTAAAACAAGTGGTTGAGAAGGTTCTGTAAAATGTGAGTGTGAATTAACACATTTTATGCTGGTGCTATGACCAAAAATGTTATAATAACACAACAGTGAAACAGGGCTCACAGCTTCACCTGCTTTATGGTGCAAATTCATATGTATCCAAGAAAAATGAGTAAAAATTTGTTATGCACAGGACAAAATTCGCTGCAGTTAAAATGAGTCTCTAGTGATCAGTTAATTTAGAGATTTGATAAAACTTCAATTGTTGTATTCTACATCAAACCAGCTCTGATCAATTATTTAAAGTACAGTAATTACAGGGCAGATGATATAAAAACTGAATACATTTGTGAAAGTAGCAGTCGCCCGTCTGCGCTACTCTGCCTCCCTAATTTAGATTTCCGTGTTTTACTCAGATTTTAAGTAATGAGACATGTAGCAGCAATTAGCGGCTAGCATGAAACATACATGAAAAATATCTGAAAGCTCATATTCCTCAGACCTCAAAGACCGGGAGAACCCTCAAATGTATTACATAAAAAAAGAGAGAGAGAGGGAGAGAGAGAGGGAGAGGGAGCAAGAGAGCTATGGCAGCATGTTCCCATGGCAACCCGCATCTTTTTTTTTTATGCTGAGTTTAATATGAAAATCCACTGAATTTAAATCAAATTTCAGCTTTGTAAAGTCATTTTATTATTCACTCTTTAAAAAGAAAGAGCAGAGAGCTTGTCAGTGAGAGAGACAGCGGAGAGAGAGAGAGGGAGAGCTAGAGAGTGTACCCGATCAGAATTGCTATAAGTCATGTCTTGATGTAAAAATGTTGGCGGTGTTAATGTATGGCTGAATTAATCTGCACTCCGTCGGAGAGCGCTCCCACATGTATATGAGCAGAATATAAGAGCTCTTTTCTCACCCCAGTGGTCTTTAAGATACTGAAGTACGGGTGTATCTAAAGAGGCAATGCGTACGCTATTCACCCTGGTGGCAACGGATGTGAATTGCATGAAAATTTAAACGAAAATCAATGTGGGGCTAATGCTAACTGATATATTAGGACAACACGTTGCTGCGAAGCACCGCGTCACTTGATAACGCCCCATTTCTGTGGTAGTGAGGGCGGATCGGTCCTTTTTGTGCCCACACGGTTTGAATGGGTGGAGGGAGAAGCTGCTGCCCCCTCATTCGCTGAGCAATCTGGTGATGTAACGGTACACAAAACATTCTGGAACGACAAGAGTTCTAGAATGCCAGTTTGGAGGACATAAACAGCAGCTCACCTAATTCCATTCTTATCACTGCTAATTCACCATTGCTTTTAAAGATACGTGAAAAAAAGAATCATATATATTAGCCCTATAAGAGCAGGTCCTTTGGATGGCTCATCCTATTGAAGAACTGTTAAAGAGTGTGTGGATAGGCTCCATTGGCTGGTATCCATAGGTGGAAAAACCCTACTACTTCAGAAAGTAGAAGTACTACCATGCACTGTAAAAAGTGATGTGTGTGCAATACATAAAAAATAAAGCATCAGTTTGCATGGATCTTTTTAAGTTGTATTAACTTGCATTATTTGTACAGCAAGTTAAATCTACAACAGAAGCAAATCCATGCAAACTGTTGCCTTCACTTTCTTAAAAGTACTGCAAACACATCATTTTTTACAGAGTGTTTTTGTTCCGCCTAGACACTAAATCAGCTGATTTCTTTAATTAGCTCCCCTACCTGGCTGAAGGAATTGTAGTAACTAGATTCAGCTGGATTAGCGCTTGAGTGGAACAAATGCGCGGCGGCAGTTCTGCTTTTCTGAAGCTTTCGGAGGGGTTTCCACCGCTGCTTATCAAACGCAGATAGAGGCAGTGCTGGCGCTGGCAGGCAGCCCTGCCAGGGTGAGGCATAATTGGTTGAAGCATCACCCAAAAAGGAGGGAGGGAAACAGATGACAGTGATGTCAAAGCATTACTGCTCTCCAGTGACCCCTGCTGGTCAATCAGGAGGCCCACGGTCTGCCTACACAAAGCAGCTTCCTCTGACTCACGTCTGTGCGGGCTCAACTCGCGGGCTCAACTCGCGGAGGGAAAGAAATGACGGCTGACATCCACTTGAGGATGGAGGGAGGACGCGTTCATTTCAGCGCAGAGGTGGACAGTGGAGCTCGCAGCGATATGCGTTGGCCTGTGAATGTGACTGGGTATTCCAAATCAGTGAAAAAGGGGAAAAGCATTAAAAACCTCAGTCTTAAGGATAAGGAGAGTCCCAATACCTTAGTTAGGCGGCAAAGGCCAGCTGCTCGCAAAAACTAATTTCATCAAGCACAGATGCTAACACTTTACACCAAACCATTAAAAAATATGCCTAAAAAGGCAAGAGAAGCCAGTTAGCATTTGTCTGTTTTCTTCACACACCCTGACAACCCTGAGCCCATAGGGGATACCTGACAGCGTGAAAAAAAGCGTTTGGTTGTTTGCTCCTCTCTGACTAAAGACCTCCACTGTCCCTCGTTCCAAAAGCATCACGGACACATGATATGAACAGAGTCGATATGTGGAAGAACTAATAGGCCACAAACAATCGCTCTGTCAATAGTGAATACCAAATATAGCGCATGAAACATGCCCACCTTCTCATATTACTGTGACCTCATTATATTTAAGAGTGCCAGATTTAATTGATAATGGTGTTAGCTAATTAATTAATTACAGGATACCTTCACTATGAACAGAAAAGTGTAAAGGCCTGGTTTCAATCGATATTTGTCCTTATCTCTGACTCTCAGTGAAATATTTTCTCCACATGCAGTGTGGCGGGTTTAGTGGTCAAAATACTTCCCACGAAGGTGCCTGTTAGAAACCATACAAAACATCTATGGCACCTTCTACTGAAATGCTTGCACAGTAAAATCGTTTGGGGACTTGCAGTTTGTGGATTCCACTATTTGTGGATGAGAAAAACTATGTCTTCAAAAGCTTGAGTGAAACAAGACGTCCTATCTTTTTCTTCTACATGTGTCATGCATTTGTTGTTCATCTGTGTGTATTCTGTGAGTTTTCAATTAAAAATATTTGAAATGGCTTCAGTGATGACTTGGTCAACTATGCCATGTTTTCCAGTGAATTTGTCATGATATTCAACTTATGAATGCAGTCAAAACTGGCATATGGAGACACTACTGAAGACTACTGTGTAAGCCGAAAATGAGAAAACAGTCTTCAGAACTGAGACAAAGAGAATGCAGTTACTCTACTCGAACAGCTCGAACAGGAAAAAGGTGGACGTGAAATCTCGGCACGCTGTCCGACGTTGGCCTGTGCGAGGCAAAAACGCTGGTCAGTGTCGTCTCCGGGGCGAGCTGTCAGGGGCGGCGTGAGGAGGTGGGGTTTTCAGATTTTGAGCCGAATCTGCAGAGATGGCAGATGCTGTGAGAAGGCAGACAGATAGAGGGATCAATATTCCCACACAATTTTCTTGTAATGAATTTTTAATGTCCAGGGGAACTGGTCCATTCTAAAATGTAAATGGCTGTTAATGGCGGGCGGGAGGGGACCGGCGCTCTGATCAATCATCTCTATCTGCTGAGTTCTGCAGTCAGTGGGGCAGCGGAGGCTGGGGCTAGGGGCTGGCTCTCACATACTCTTTATTTCACACACACTCACACACTCACACACATACACACACACATTCACGCACACACACTCACACACACTCACACATTCACACTCATACTCACACACACACACACACACACATTCACACTCATACTCACACACACACACACACACACACACACACACACACACACACACACACACACACACACACACACACACACACACACACACTCATACTCACACACACACACACACACTCACACTCACACACACACACACTCACTCTCACACACACACTCATACTCACACACACACTCTCTCTCACTCTTTCACACACACACTCTCTCTCTCTCACATACACTCACACTCTCTCTCTTTGTTTCACACAGACACACACACTCTCTCTCTTTTACACACACACACTCTCTCTCTCTCTGCAGCTCAAGTTCACCCTACCCACCAGCACAACACATAGACACAGAAAGATACAGAAACGCACGCATGTGCGCATGCAGAGAAACACGTGCATATAAAAATAAAAGAAAGCTGATGTGCTTCTCAGTCTAACATGTCTTCACGTCAGGCTCTCACAGCAATCAGACTACATAAACAGAGCCTCCCAAACACAGAGAGATTTATCATACAGAAACATGATGATCAATAAGACGCATGGCCTACCGAACACAGCACTGACAACATATCAAATGCTGTGTGATAACTCTCTTCTCGTTAGTCATGGGACCCGCAGACACATTTGAGATGCACAGTGGGCTGGTCCTAGGTTACATTAATTCAGTACATCGGAAAACATTTGCCTGGCGTTGCCAGCTTAACTCTCCCCAGGTGTCCAACACAAAATGACTTTTATTTTCAGAAATCCTGTTCATTTCAACTCAAAGTTACGTAATTTCAGTGACCTACATACTGCTTAAAGTTTTTGTTGACAGTGCCTTTTCCGTCTCACTGTAGGGGGTTCTAGGGTCTTCAGGATGCCAAACTGAATATGCGAGTTAAGCATACAGTCACAGTCACAATTACAGTCACTCACACCTACAGTCACAGTGAAAACTGAAGTCATTCAACTGTAGTCACAGTCAAAACTAAAGTCATTCACAACTACAGTCACTGTCAACACTACAGTCATTTACAGCTATAGTCACAGTCAAAACTACAGTCATTCACAACTACAGTAAGGGTCACAAAAGAGTTTTGCGATTCAGTACAGCTGAGCTTCTGTTGTACCTGTGATTCTAGTAAGGAAGCCACCGCAACATTCATGAGTCCACTGGCACAGCATCTGCAGTGTGAGACGCTCCCTATTTATGATCTCCTTTCAGCCAAAATAAAAAAAGAGGAATGCTAGCTATCCTTAGCACAGAGACGTGTGTAATCAGATTGAAAACTCCCCTGCAGTTTAGCCTACATGCTGAAAAATCGCTTTTCCACAGTCTGAGAAAAGCAAAGCAACGGCCACAATGGTGTTATGGATTTCCAACCAATTACCCGACATACAAAAATAATTATTTCACAATATATCAAAACACATTACAATACACCAATTATTTCTATTATAACACATGCCAGCATTAAAAGAGTGTAACCTATTATATACACAATATCATAATTTTATTTATGTTTGCATGCAATCTTTCAATTCTTCTGTACAACATTCTACAAGAAATCTACATGAAAGCTGCAATCTTAGTTATTACTATTAGTTACATACATTAGTTACTATTCTTCTCCTAATTATTATTATTGATATTATTTTTATTATTAATGTTTTCATAATGTTATGTGTTTGTTTTGCATATGTGTGCTTTTTCAAAGGGGTCCTTGAGAGAGGGTGACCTTGAGATGGCAGGGAGAGGAGAAAAGCAGGTTTGCTCCCTAACCCTGACAGCGCTTCCGCTAATTACTACAAATCTAAACAGGGGCGGAGATAGAGGGCCCCGGCCTAATGGGCTACAGAGGGAGAGCGCGTGTTTACAGTGAGTATGGAGGCCGCTAAAGCCCCAGAGACGGACAGGTACGCACGCCCGCAGACAGAGACAGATGGATCACGCAGACCCCCCACAAAAAAAAAAAAAACCAGAGAGAAAGAAAAATTAGAACAAGACCGGAGACGAGATCCCATCCCAAAGACTTTTGTGGGAACGAGTTAGAAACGGTAATGAAGGCTGGGGAAAACATAGAAAGAATAAGAGAGAGAGAGGGGGGGAACAGGAAGCTTGATTTCCTGTATTGCGTATTGGGAGCACGTGTGAGATATTACAGTACCCCCCGAACCATTCATCAATTGGCAAACAGGCAGCGGAAAACATGACAGACAAATATATTATCGTTTCAACGCTGGGGAAGAATAGGGACCCTGTCTGCATAATTCTATTCCATTTCTGTTTTAAGAGCAAGGCAAATTATTTCCAAGATGTTGCCATTCCTCAAGACACTCCTCCGGAGTGACAAGCAATCCAGACTAGGAACATACCTTTTGTCACACATGTGGGGGATGGGTTCTGGTGTTATGGGCTATGGAGTTATGAGTTATGTATTTGATATGGATATAGGTCTAATGGTTACTGGCCACATGGAACTAGGAGAATATGTATATTCCTAGTTTCCTGGTATCTATTCCTCTTAGTTACTTAGTTAATGCATTATAGAAAAATAATAAGTATTGTGCTTGATTTAGACCTGTTTTTTTTTTTTAATTTTTGAGAGACAGAAAGAGCATGGGAGAGACGGAGGGAGGATAAGACCAGCATCCTGTATTTTGCTTAATCTGAACTGGCACGGTGCTCTGGTCTTTGTTCTCTGACAGGGTTCTCTGGCACCTCTTTTGAGGGCTTAATCCACACCCGAGGTGGGGTACGATTGGGATCTGGGGGTGGGGGGTGGAGGTTGTGTGTGGGGGGGTTTGTCTTCGGTTTTTAGGAAGCGAGCGATGTCAGTTTGGTGCTCCTGCATCGCACTGGGTCTCAGAGCTGTCAGGCGGCGAAGTTTGCATCCTCCCACAAAAAAGACGGAGGAATAAAATAAAAAAAAAAACCACTGACGAGCCATCCAGGCCGAGATCAAGGTAATTGTGATTTTATTAGATGTACGGAGCAGGGGGGTGTCAACACAGGAGCAAAAAGTACGGGGAAGTTCAAAAACACAAAAACTGCAAAAAAAAAAAAAAAAAAACCTTATGGTTGTTGGGTTTGAAATGAGACAGAGAGAGAGAGAGAGAGTGGAGAGCGAAAGAAAAAAGGAGACAGACAGAAAGAGAGAAAGATAAAGAGAAAAGGGAGAATGAAAAAAGAGGGAGAGAGAAAAGAGAGAGATAGACAGTGGTGAGGTCAATATAGAGGGCTATACGGAGAAAAGAGTAGAGAGAAGGACAGATAGAGGCAGAAAAGAAAGAGCAAACAAGAAAGGGAGAAAGAGGAAATATGGTTTAATTCAACATAGAGGATGAATAAACAGGAAGTGCATGATGCCATTAATATTGTTGGGGGGGGGGGCAGACAAAAGAGAGAGAAAGCCTGTCCAGTCAGAACAGTTATAAAAGTCACATACTGATGAAAGCAGAATAGAGAAAAATCCTGAGCAGTAAAAAATAAAAAAAAAAATACACACACACACACAAAGAAATGAAGAGGGAAAAAAAAAGTCCTCTCTGTTGCCGATACTGTATGAATTTCAATCAGGAGGCAGGAACACCTCGGCAATCGCGCGGAGTCTCTCGCCGTAAGTTGCGCGTCTGTCTGCGGTCTCTGCAGTCTCCCTTCACTGAGGGCTCTTGCTTTGTCTCTGGATCAGCACTGCACAGATGCTGAAAAGGCGGCACACTGGTAGAGTGTTTCAGAGCTCCTCTCTACCCCCCCACCCCCCCCCACCCCGACGGCTCCATCTGGCCCCCCGAGCGGAGCCGAGCGGTGCAGCGCGCGATCGGCTGCCTGCCAACCGTGCCTTATGTAAAAGGGAAGATCGGGGACAGCCACAACACAGGGACGGATGCAACATTTGACCACTTTTCTTCCCGGCAATATTGCGCGCTTCGTCCTGTATACAAAATTCCAAAAGAAGGCCACTGGTACTCTGCAAACAAATACTATGTTTACCGTTAGAAAAGAAAATAACTTTAAAATTGTAAAATATGTAGTTTTTTTTTTTTACTATTTGAAGAAAAATTACTGTTCCCAGGCTCCTTTACTCTATAACCAGGGCTACCCATATAACCTAGATACCGTTATACTTCTAATAGCAGCCCAGGATTTTTTGCTTCAACAACCAGATTCACCAGCTGCTTATATTAGACACAAGCTGCAGTGGGAAACAGTGTCTGATGTGTTCTATGGTCAGGGCTGCCAGTGTAGCGGTGGGCCCATTCCTGGACCTGGAGGGCCACAGTGCATGCTGGGTTTTGTAGTGCTGCCACACCTGATGTGCAGTTGAAACATTGTATTACACAGGTAGCTCACCTGTCCTGATTGCCTGGGTCTGGTTGGTCTGGCTGACAGACTGTGGCTCTCCAGGGCCAGGGATGAGAACCACAGATATAGAGATAACATATGCATTTAAATATGTATTTACATTGATGGCAATTATCTTCTCTAAATATATAGTCCATGTGCATGTGTGTCTATGGAATGTATGTCTACCAACAAATGACTTGACCCTTTTAGTTAAACTAAGGAACAACAACATTTGGGGAGAGAAGGAAAAATATATGACTCCATTCAGCAGTTTCCTGCTAAATAAACAGCTTCATCCAGTCAAAAGAGCATTTTACCACAGTCATGCAAAAGAAGGATTATACCGTTAGGGAAGTTCAGTCAGACAGGAAAAGACAGTTCTTTGAAGGAGATCCTGGTTTGTATGGAAAGTAATTTATGCTATCAGGGTACCTTGATGAACGGTGCGAAGGAACTGCCTTAGAGAAGAAAAAAGAAACCTTCAAACATCTATCCACCCATCTCTTTCAAATTTTGGAATATGAAAGGGGCCTGACATCTAAGGTGACTTTCAAAGACTGGAAAGGTCAAAACAGTTTCTCCAACATGCCTGAACTGCTAAGTGGGTTTCGTCACCCAGGAGAGAATATAAATATATGTACAGTACACATTGAGGGGAAACCTTGACTTTTAACTACCAAGGAGAACGGTGTCAGAAATGAGCCATCTGCAAACAAGCGGAACATTAAACAGCATTTCAGTCCATGCACATTAGGCGGTATGAGCGCCATTCTATACGCCACCACTAGGGGGATAGATTTTGTGCAGATGACCTTGTGTTTGTTTTCATTTGTTCGTCTGAGTGTCTGTTTGTCTGAGTGTGAATAGAATGGTAGACAGCTGGAGAAACCACTGCCCAGAGAAACGATGGAGAATGAGATACATTTAATGTTAAAAGAAGCTCAACATTGTCATAGCAATATAATGCAATCCCGATTGGTCTATATCATGGTTATAACAATGTAATACAACCATAGTATGATTGTCATTACACAACAGATTTAACGGGTCCACATCACACTTTCCCTTTTCTTCCCCACAGGAAAACACTATGTGGTCATATTTATAACCCAGTATTCACACTACTTTTCAAACACCTGAAAAAAAAAAAAAAATTTTGGGAAACATCACTTTGATGTCCTAAAATATAATTGCACAGTTCCCTTTCAACCCCTGGAGAGCAGCTATACAACCAGTTGTTTGCTTGAAGGCCAAACGTCTCCCATCATGGAACGCGTTCATGGTGGTTACCGTGGTTACGGCTCCGTAGCTTTTTCGCCCGACACGCTTCACCTTGACACCGGGTACCGGAGCGGCACATTTTTTCTTTTTTTTTTTTTTTGCGGCTGCGCTCTGAGCTCGGCACACAAAGCCGCGCGTTTCAGAGCCCTGTATCACAGCACGGCCCGAGGCTACGCAGGCAGGATCCCCACGACGATCTGAGCGGTGGAGGCAACCCCCCCAACCGAGCACAAGCGTACACTTCCCACCAGAGGGGTTCAGGTTTAAACTCCGACCGGGTTAGGCACTGTCCCTCAGCTGTGCGCTCACAAATAATTCTTTGTACTTATGCATAAATCAATGAAATATAGCATGCGGGTTGCCTATAGATTTCTGTCAAACCAAACATTGCATTCTCTCTTAAATGTACACACACACACACACATACACACACGGGCATTTACTTGCTCAGATACATACACATACACACATATATGTGGAAACATGCATGAACACACACACACACACACACAAACACACACGGGAACTTACCTGCTCAGATATACACAAACACGCATATATGTAAAAACATGCATGCGCGGACACACACACATACACACACACACACACGTGGGCACATACATGTGCATACACACACACTCACAAACGCACATGCAGACTTCTGTGTACCTGGTGGAGTGGGGGGTGGTGATACCCAGGGAAATTGCTATGCAGAAATAGGGTTTTGCCATGGAGAACCCAGCAATGGGAGAGGAAAAATGCTTCTTATGCCTCACACGAGAGAATGTGATCTTACACTCACTGCCTGAGAGCTGGCAGCCCTGACAAGACACTAGAAAACCTCTGCTTCAGAAAGCACCACCGTGCATGTGTTCCACCTGTTCACTTAAGCTAGCTGATTCACAGTAGCTCACCCAGGAGGGCGGGGGGGGGAGCTAATTGCGGAAATCAGGTGGTTAATTGCATGGGTGGAACCGTCTACTTTCTGAAGCGGCAGTTTTCCAAAATCCCATGAACATGAGGCACCCGCAGGGGTTGTGGTGGGGTGGGGTGGGGGGCTTGCATTTTACAGCAAAGGTTCTAGAAACCAGTACAGTACGTTCTCATTAAAACTTATTTTGTCCAGGGCGCTGGGCTCCGTCCCAGAGCGACGTTAGCGGTCGCAGGATGAGGCTATTAAGGCCTGGTGTGCTGACATGTCACTCTCTGCTGGATTCATCCTCATATGATCCCAGATAAAAACTCATAAAACGGTCACATGAAATACCGCTGCTCATAAGAAAACTGCGGGGCGGGTTGGACACATTTGGGAATAAGTAGGAATCAAGATTACAGTGTGATACAACTGTGAAAGGCCCGATTACAGCCCGGAATTCCATCTCAATTTTGCATTAAGACACATCCATAAAACAGAAGCAGGAAGTGATGATGTAAGAAGTCAAAGACTAAGTCACTCTTCCTCATTTGCTCAGAAACTTATCAAACAGCACCATTTTCAAACTACAGGATGTGTCATATGAAAAACATTAGGCTGAATCAAGCAGTCCTTTAACACTTAGGATACTCCTCCATAAAGAGACTGATTCAGATTCAGGCATTACAAATTATTCAATGGCATCTTTCAGCAAGCTGGGTTATACAATTATTTGTACTCAGCCAATTTATTTATGTTAGCTTTTAGCTCAAATGTCAATGATTTCCACTACAAGTACCACTCAATATATACTTCCAATTTATTTGTTTAAGCATTTTTAGTTGTCTTTTTCCTGTGTGGGGAAAAACATATTGATTGGATTTTAATGACTTCTGACATGTTGTTCCATAAAAAAGGCATTAATGTAAAAAGGGTAGCACTCTTTAAAGACCCAGTCCAGCCAAAATAAGTTTCTGATTCTACTCGACAAGATTCTTGAAAATGAGAAATACAGAGTGGTGATGCAGGAATTCATGGAACTAGTTGGAAAAGTAACTGGAAGCCTAGGCCACGCCCAATATGCAGTTGACCCTCCCACATCGTGGGGGTTAGGGGCTCAGCCCCTCCCCCAACTTTGAAAAAGCATGTAAAATTTTTCGGTCACCCTAGGCGAGCAAAATGAACTGGTCTAGTGCTCAAATGGTTAGTCAGTTTCAAGGGACAATTACATTTTAAAAAGGAGTTATGCCATAATGTAATTGCTTGTTGCCGACCCATGAAAAATCGAAGCCACAATGTGGGAAGCCAATGGGGAGGGTCACCTGTATATGCAAGAGCATACATCATGGCACATACGACATTATTATGAGGGGGAAGATAGAAAATTATAAATGATATGATGCACAGCTGAGAAATGTGCAGGAGAGGGCGCCTTTAAAGCAACAGCGTTATCAGTTTCAGTGGAGGAGGATGAGGACGGTGGCTCCTCTTTGATTTCTTGGCACATCCTTTGGTATAAAGTCCAGAAACCAAAATCAGAGGATGGGTCTACTGACCACCTGTAAAACGCTCCAGGCTAAAATGATCTGTTCCTCCACCCCCACCTGCACCGCGGACTTCAAAAGGAAGGGTCGACACTCCCATGATACAGAACTCAGCTGAGTGGTAAAAGAAAAGAGAGTCTTCATTTTCACTCTTTCATGTTTAGTTTTAAAATAAAAAAAAGTTATCTGCGGTTGGTGCAGGGCAGACTGCAGTCGCCCGGGCGATGAAGAGGTGGTCGTAGGTGCATGATGGGATTGGACGATGTGACAGCCAATAACATGGTGCCCAGGACTGTGAAAGAAAACATTTCAGCTACGAGACAGTCCCAAAAACACTAATCAAAACAAAAAATATCATCATCATTATATGATCATAATTAAGTTACGTTAAATAAACAATACATAATTTTATCGACCCGCCCTACGAGCAGATCTCAGCAATGAAAGCATCCAGTGCCTTCACATTGCCTTCTCTATTCTAACACAAATAAAACATTATTATGTTGTGCCACAGTCCAGACCCGTGGCGCAGTGATAAAAACACTGCATTATCCTGGATGGCTGGTGCATCATTTATGCTTCAAACCAGATTTTAGTGATGACTGGATCAGGGCAAAGATCGCTTTATCGAGGTTTGGAATGTAACCACTGCAGTAGCGTAAGTGTTGCATTCCACCGGTGTGAGACTGCGGCAAATGGTTCTGAAATAAACGCGGCAGCAACAATTACTCAGGGTAATATGCTGTGTTTTGACCGTTGCACCATGAATCCGGTCCATTAAAGCAGCATCCTTGGACTCACGCAAAAAATAGCATCCCCAAACGTGCCCGTAAACTGCAGCAGAAAGACCTGCTCCAGGGCTTTGGTAGTAAAAAATGTGGCTCTTCTTCTTCTTCTTAAAAAAAAAAAACACCGTTAAAATCATCCTATTTTCAAGGGAAATCCATTTTCTTTAAATCATCCCGATGCACCTAAATGTGTTTATTGTAATGGACCGAAACGCTCTTCTGAGACACGCTCCTGTAATTGAACCCACGGGCCTTCTGTAGGTGCGGTTTATGGCATGCCGTATGCAGAAATTCACAGATAACTCAATGCAAACTTTCATTACGCATTTTTATTCTGATAATAAACAGTTGACATATTTATACCTGTGACTGTTGGGGTTCACAGTAATTTTTATTTGATAACCAGAAGCTGGCAACACAATGGTAGCAAACAAGCTTGTTAACCAACTAGCTTCTCATTTGCTTTGCATTACTTGATGGAAAGTTTTTGATTTTTTTATACAGCAAGCAATATATCGGGTCATTTATGTCCAAACTACCTTTTTACTGCTTGCTTTGAATGGCCATTTAGTCTTATCCTATTTCTGCTCCATCCCGCCTCACTCTATGGCCCTCTCACCAATTTTTAGAAAAAGAATGCCCCCAAAACATGGAAGCAGCATGGAAACTGGAAGCTGAAACTGGAAGTGACATGGGTGATCACTTGATGTTACTTAACAGAACAGCAATGCCACCTCTTTTATAAGCACAGTCTAAAGGACATTCTGCACAGCTGCCATTTGTTTTCAGTCGGTAGCCAGTGTCAAAAGCAAATCATCAATCTCTCTGCATCAGGGAAAGAAGGCTGCCGGATTGGCCCATAGAGTTCTAAGAATGGATGTGATTGGCCCTCAGGTTTTCTGAGGGGGGATGTGATTGGCTGGGTCAGTTTTCCAACCCTGAATAGCCACTCCCAACAGCAGTACCACCTTCACCAGATCAAGATTAGTTATGGGTAGAAACTCATTAAAATTTCTCACCAAGCTTCACATCCCTGCTTGTTTCTCCTTTTCGGATTATTTAAAATTTTTTGTTGGTCTTGTTTTATTTCTGTGGCGTTCATTTTCAAGCAGAGCCCTAATTATTTGAGCTTAGCCAAGCATGTCAGACCTCCCAAGCGTTGCCCTGGTCGACTGCACCAGCCGCACGTAGGGCCCCCTGCCAGGAATTAACACGGAAGAGGAGGAGGGGGAGGAGGAGGGGGGAAAAGCATTAACGTGCGATTTATTGATGAAGGTACAATATGCTCCTCCGGTGAACCGAAACAGAGAGCCCGTCCCACGGTGTTCTCCAGCCTCGTGGCTCTGCAACCCCCCCGAAGCTCTGTCACTTCATTAGCATGAGGACGGACACACTCGTGCCCTTCATAATGTTTTTCATTTTACCCAGGACTTTGTTAAAATATACAATAATAATAATAATAATAATAATAATAATAATAATAGCCTCAACAACAACATCAACAACAACAACAAACAGCAATAACACGAGGCCATCTGGGTTTGTAATGAGGATAGGGAGGCCGGGGGCTCGGAAAGGTAGAAGAGGAGACGTAGGAGTCGGACTCGGCCGAAAACGCCCACGTCTAGCACAGGGGAGCAGCTCAGCGAGAGGGCCAGCATATCAAAAGGCTCGTTCGCCAGCGTGGTGGGTGTTCGGCTCGCAGTAACGGCCGTAATGAAACCTCAAAAGAACAGCGGCGGCGGCAGCGGTCGACATCATCTGAAAGAGGCCCTTCGGCTGTTCTTTTATGACGACTTCTCTGTGGGGCGGCTGCGCTTCACGGCTATCCCTATCCCTGAATGACCACCATATTTATCTTTGCTGTACCTTCATTAGGCAGGTCAGCATCAGAGAACCGATTTCTCATTTCTAGCGGTGACCTAGGGAACCAAAGTGGGCGGAGAACGCTAGGCATTGTGCAGCCAATCGGATGCAACAAGGGGCGACTATGTAGCCAGATGTCAAAAGCTGGTTTTGTGGGAACTGACAAGGCCAGGGGAATTAACACCCTTAACCTTTAAAAAAGGGCCATATGATCTTTAATGAACACAGTAAATCGAAATGTGCTTAAAGGCCTTCACAGTGCAGACCACTGTGGTCTTAATCTAGACATATCCAACCAAGTAAATCAAGAGGGTATTTGCAGTTTGTTCTAAAGGAAGATTATAATAGGTACATTTTACTTTATATAACTTGATGATTAAAACACAGAGATCAAGCAGCAATTTATGCGACATACCTACCTTCTTGTGTTTTTTATTAATACATTTTAAAGTACCTTAATATATTTTGCATTTTATGTTTTTTATTAACTTCAACAAATTTCTGGAGCTGTTTTTTAAGACTGGGAACAAATGATACAACCTAATTACTGCACAATAGCAAAAAAAAAATTAAAATCAAAGAGGTACATTAATACTGGGATGAGCGGATTTTTTCATTTCATGCCTGATAAAGTCAGATGAGGCTAAACCCTCAATTAGACCTTTTTTTTTCCTCCCCCTACTCTCTCCCCCAGGCCAGCACCAATCAATTCTCATCTATAGGCCGAGATGTAGGAACACTTCTATTGCTGAGCTGACATATCTGCCACTACAACGGCAAGGGGATTCTGGCCAACCAATCAGCTCCCCCCGTACTGCCCACTGGAGCGAATCGGCACGCACCATGTATCCGCCTCCCCGTTACACAAGCCAGGCCCTTTCAACCAACAACACCACCTCCAGCCGGGTCTGAACTCTGAACATTTGACGATAAAGTGTATAACGAATGTTTTGACAGAAGGGTTTCGAGGGCGGATGAATCGAGGGGATATGAGTGCCGGAGTTACATCAGCTTTATCGGAGTGGCCCTGGCCCCGGGCTGTGACATCACTTATGTGCTCCATGTGCTGCGCTGCCATGCCTTTTCATCACCCGCAATACAAAATCAGCCATGTCAATACAGATACGTCAGAATGTGAGAGGACATGAATATAAAAGGGAAAAGGCACTTCTCACTGTCCGATCAGCGGTCTGAATGTTTAAAAGTTTGCACATTCCAGCTAACTGCGAATGCATGTACTGCACGGGTTCCGAAGACGAGATGTACCACTAATAGAAAACAACTGTGAAGAAACCAAATTGCCACTAGCCAGGAAAACAGCAATAAAACATATTTCAATGGTAGATAATGGCAAGGTCACTGTTCATTATTGCTAAATGAGTAGGTCCAACGGGAACATGTATTGTTTGCCTGATATTGTATTTACGTCTTGTTTGTTGACATGTATGATTATTTTTATATTGTGCAAGGGCTTTAAAGAAAAATTTCCATTTTATATTTAATAAACAATAAATTATTTATTTTCTGTTCTAGATGCGGGACAAATATAGTGGAAATATGGCAGAGCAATGTGGAAGATTATCAATGCATCACACTACCCCTGTCTAAGTCCCTGAAGTTAGAGGGATTCTTATTACATTACAGTCATTTAGCAAGCACTCTTATCCAGAGTGAATTGCAAACGCAGAGTACATAAGTGCATTCAAAAGCTTTACAAGAGCAGCGATAGCTACAGGAAAAGGATAATTAACACTCTCAGAGAGATGGTAACACTGCAACAAGAAGTGCTGGAATCAACTTCACTGATAGCTCTCATGAGTTTCTCTTACTGTACAGTTTGTGTTTTTTTAATTTAGTTGGATTTTATTTCCCCACTTGTAGCACAGTGCAGATGTTCATATTATTGGATGGATGAAGAAGATCTTTTTTCAGTTG
The DNA here is from genome assembly GCA_022829145.1 of Albula goreensis. Taxonomy (NCBI): domain Eukaryota; kingdom Metazoa; phylum Chordata; class Actinopteri; order Albuliformes; family Albulidae; genus Albula; species Albula goreensis. The sequence goes on from CM040762.1 coordinate 3,100,176, forward strand.
AGACACTGGAAAAAAAGGGCACTGTCATTTTTTGGAGTTTCAGTTGACCCAAAGTAAATCAGGTCTTAAAAACTGTTTCTGTCGTGTTCTGCTCTTGCTGGGTTTTTTTTTTTTTGGTTTTTTTTTTTAGGGTGCCCGCTTGCTCCATTTTTCATGACTGACTAGGGGTGTAAAACTCTGACCTCACAATGATTTAATTCAAATTGATTACAATTCTTTAGGAAACGTTTCAATGGATCAAGGAATCTCTAATTTCACCATGATTCGATTCACTTACTTGGATGCAATTCAATCCATTTCAATACAGCATTGTTTTTGTGAAAATACATTCAATTAAAAAATGTGACTGCAGGAACCAATGTAATGAGCATTAGTGGAATACAGACAATAAAAGCAGCGCGCCAAACCTCTCAGAACATTTGTATTCATGAAGTGGCATATTTCAGTTTTCAGAAAATTCCTGTTTCTTTAAAATATTACAGTCGATTCTTGCATTCCAAATTCTTGCAGTTGATTTGCCACCTTATGATCAGTTTAATACATGAATGCATTTTTTGCAGCTCTATGGCCGTCAGAGCCATAAACCCAGCATCAGTACAGATTAATCATTTTAACTTTGCCTTAAGAGTGACAGGAAGTAAAGGCACATGTTTGTGGTGCAGTGGTGACTCAGGGTATGGCCACAGTTCCACACTCCCCTGGAATCATTTGGCTGAGTATCACTAAGGGAGGAATAGGGAGTAAGTCTGCTAAACTCAGCATTCTCATGACTCACTACTGACCTCTGCTGGTCTGCTGAGTGCCTGCACGGCCAGGAATTAATTTGGTGTTCCTCCAACGGCATAGACAATCTGTGATTGTTTCTTATCTGCAGCGTGAACAGTGAAGGTATGTGAATGAGAGCAGCCTGTGCAGAAGGGTGATGGTGCTGAGAGAGTAACTCAGACTGGGATAAAGAAATTTTGCATATTAGATGGTTGTCACTAGAAGCATTATTAATGAAGAAATGCTATAAAAAGCTACAGGAAGAGATTGCAAGAGATAGTGAAATATAACTGATTGCAATTTAGTCTGTATATTGAATACGATCACGGATCCCTTTCCTGATACATAAAAATATTATAGCAAATGTGAATATATTCTGCAGTATGAAAAGTTACCTGAGAAGGCACGCTCTCAGTATTTAACATGTGACACCTTCCAGATAAAAGGATTTGCAGTTTTTCTGTTAAAGTAACTCTTGGCTTCCATTCCTCTACTGAAACCTGGCTGTTTGTTCTTCTAATTAGCCAATCAGGTCTGCAGCTGAGAAGGGCAGGGACCTCAGGAGTTGCCTAGCAACTAAGCCACAGGCAGTCTTGGGGCATTTTGTTACTTGGCGTTCGGCAGTAAGCTTTTCTCCTCCCGACGTCTCACACCCAGGCATGAGGTATCCCTTACGGTTTTGGACTGGTTAAATGTCAATTGTTTGCTATCAACATCAGAACACTGATATATGCACTTTGCACCTGCTGAGCTCCCAGGTGTGCTCACAGGTATCTTTGCCTGGTTGCCTTTTGCCATTAGTGCCTTTGTTTCGGTCCTTAACTGGTCCCAACCTCTAGCGTAGCCTCAAGCCTGAACCAAACTTACTTTTTTTTTTTTTTTTGTGAGAATTGTCTGCATCTGTATGGGGCGCAACTGGTTTGTGTTTGTATTCTACACTCCTAATATCGCTAACAGGGATTCTGCCTTTCCCCAGGTCCATACTGCTCTCTTTCCCTGATTCTACACCTCTTTATTTACTGTCGATCTTTCCACTGTCTTTCCCAGCTGGCATAATAACACATAACTTCATACACAGCAGAACTACAGCCCACTGGATCTTCTTCAGTGGTCGATTCATTCGAACAGTCTCCGTGCAGCCTCACTCCCATCTCTAAGTGTAGGTGTTCACATCTGACCGAGCTCCTGAGAGTCTATCAGCTTCCTTGCCATCTTTTGAAAGCTTGTTTACTATGTGACTGCTCTGGCTAAAAGCATCAGCTAGATGGAAAAACTGTACATTTCAGTTATAAAATGTGGTGGTCCCCCTGACTGAAAAATCCTGGCTGGGATTTAATCAACATTTGTCCAAAACTTTTAGCTCTCAAGTAAATACAAGTGCTCATATGTCTTCATCACCGATACAGTTTGGCGGGTTCAGCAATCAAGAAAATGAACTCGCCAAACCGCCTTCTTTGACAAAAAGCAGAATCGTCTCAATCAATTATGAAGTTGTAGAGTTCAGGACAAATGTTGTTCGGATCCCGGCTCTTGCTTCCTTAGGTGATCTTACGGCCAAACTATGGGATGTAACCAGAGTTTTCACTGGTGCAGTCTGGATACTGGGCCTTGTGACTCCTCCCTCCACCAAAGCATCCCGCGCAACTTCCTCAGTATCCACTAAGGGGTCCATCAGCCGGCGATCAAGGAGACGGAAGCGGGATGGATCGCCGTGGTAACAAAACAGCGGGATGCGCTTGGAGAGGACAATGCCTCGATAGAAATAAAAAGCACACAGAGTTTCCTACGAGTTTCACTTATCTTTATCACCGGTATTTTTTAAGAGCCAGGATTTCAGACGGGCTGCATTTTTCAAAAGTACCTATGTCCGAGAAAACATTTCCAGAAACGTTAGCGCTTTTTCCGGCTAGGGGATAAACAAGTGAAAGTCGTATGAGAGCTTCTTTTATTCCTACCTGTGGCAAAACAAAGGAACAGCCCTGAGCGCACTGGCAGAGCTGGGCCTTCAATCAGCACAGCTGCTGTGGGCCGTGGGGGGTGTGGCTTTGCGATACTCTCATCATGGCGATAAAGTGATTTGCATACAGTTGCATACCCAACTTCTGCTTCTGGGTCAGTGTGGCTTTGAGCCACTATGCTTGTTTTGCTTGTGTGTGATGTGAAAAAGCCCGTTCGGATAATCTCTAAGGTCTGTGACTTCACCTTGGAACGCTTGCCTACACCGCTCCCAGTTGTGCCAAAGCAAAGCAAAAACATTACAGAGAATCACACTATTCTCACAATACTGACATACAAAAACTCCAAGGAATGTATCTTAAACATTATACACTGCATAATGTAATGTGTATAAACAGTATACACGGAAGTTCATTCACACCACACACAATGTTCAGTGTAGTGATGAGGAAGTCAGGTTTATGATGAAGGATGATACAACCTGTTATGCAAATATATATGTGGCACAGTGTAAAAACAAGATGTCAGCTTTCTGCACAATTATTTACTGTATGAATTATTCATAATGGTCCGATGCTGTGTCAATGTAACTGTTACATACATTCACACGTAAACACAAATTATTCCTAAAATAATGGCTATGACTTACAATTTTAATAGCCAAACTATTCCAGCACTAGTAAAGAGGAAGATATACACTTCCCAATTTTATATCGTCCTCTATACATAATAATAATTTTTTTAAAGTGTTTCAGACAGACTCTTGCAGCTACCTCCATTATTCAAATGTGAAATATTTCATTAAAAGTAACAGATGTTAACCCTAGAGCATCCATCTGAATTGGGAGGCATGGAAATAACTATCTGCATAAACTACAGCATGTGTTACAGCACTCAGTGTCTTATAGATGTCTATAGCCTCGATGTGCGTTTGAGGAGTAATCAAGATACGTCTTACACTGGTTTACTATAAACGAACAAACAGCCTTTGGAAATACCCATACTCATACATGTTTTCTTTAATGTATTTTCAAATGTTACCACCATCCGGGGCTTTGGAAGGTGCATGGAGATGTAGGCTCGAGTCCCAGCCATTTCCCCGGTCCAGTAGACAGCATGGAAAAATACACCATCAGTGTCACATTTGCATCTGCAGTGTAAAAAACAGCAATTCTTGTTTCAACTTGACTCACTAGGAAGTCACATGTGCAAGCTGATTGATCACATGATCACAGAGTGGGGAGGGACTGACAGTATATGGAGTTAAAGAAAGGAGTCAATTTTACATTATAGTTGTTTATCTGGCACTTTGAATCAAACAGTTGAATGCAGTTGAGGGCCCAAACACCTCCACTGATCTTATTGTGGCTACACTGGGGCGTTTGCCACCAACCCTCTATGTCCTAGTGTAGCGCCTGTGTAGCTGTAGTGACAACAGGTTTAAACATATTTGCAGTTATCTAAAGAGTTAAAAGTATGATAAGCCACGTGACCCAGGGCAGGCGGCTATGCCACACAGGAACCCGGATGCCGCCATCTCAAATACTGCCGTTGAACTGCTGTTTTCCCTTCAGGAGAGCATTTAGCCCACACTGTTTAAGTACACATCATAAGTAACACAGCTTTAAGTAAACTTAATTCAATATCCCGGGCTGCATTAATAGAAATTTACTATGCAGTACTAAGAGCTACGTGAAACCCAGGTAAGACCATCCTGTGTGCAAACCTCTAAATGCTGCAAGGGGTGGGGGAAAACATGGCCCCGAGTGGGGCAGGGTGTGGATGCAATCCTGGGGCTGTTAGCTGCATACGCTAATGCACAATTTCATGCTAAAATGCAGTTTCATACGAGGACATGAGAACAGTCTTCACCTGTCAAACATATCAATCAATTTATCCAGCGTGTGAGATCATATAAATGGGCAGCCTAAACTGAACAGTCGTGAGAGGTTGGAATAGAATACAGAAACAGATACAGTGTGTCCCCATTATAACATGATCGTTGAGGTCCATAAAAATTTTGACATTTAATGTCATCAACAAAAAAGCGGGGTCGTGCTAAATCTACCTTCAAACTGACCCAATGTTGACCTAACATCCTAAAACACCCCTATTTTCACCCTACTTGACCCGTTTTGTGCACATTTAACTTCTGGAAAGTAAATAACCTTTGAATTAAATAATTCTGCAAATAAATGGTTGTTGCAGAATTACAGTAGAAATTAAAACAAAGAAATTTTTAGTAAAGTGTAAAAAAAAGTCCAATGACTCATCATGTTGTATCCGAATTCGCGTAAAATCGGGGTAACGCTGTACCTACACTCCTGGCCCACCCTTGCTGTAACATGTGGCTGTGCAGGTGCACTGAGGGTCCCTCCACCCTCCACCCACAGCAGAGACGTGGGGCCTGACGCTCCTCCCCCACTGCAGATGCGGTTATGTACGTCTCTTCCAGCCAGCAGGGAGAGCAGGGACGGGAGTCCTCCTGGTTAAACAGCCATTCTCAGTTCCTAAGTGTCTCGGGGGGGCCACTGACAGTCGTTTGGCTTTCTTGACTAACATCGTCCTGCTATCAGCTGCATCAAAGACCTCTTGACATCCCCTGAATTGCATGCTTAGGACATGCCCACACATCCTTTCCCTATGCTCGAGACACTCTGCATTTCCAGGAAAAAAACCGTATCCCTGAAATGAGGAAGCAGGGACTAGAAATGGCAGTGTAATAAAATCGTCGCAGAGCTGGGCTTGTGGGGCTTGGAACACAGAGGTTGCAGGTTCAATTCCCAACTGTCAGGCACTGCCATCGTGCCCTCGGGTGAGGTGCTTCACCCAAGTTGCCTCGGTGAAAACATCCCGCCGCGTAAACGGGCGACGCGTAAAAGCATAAACTGCGCGAGTCAGGCTCGGTGAGCGCACCCGCTAAATGCTAAATGCTTAATGCTTAATTGCAATGAGGATTGGTAGAACATTATGTTATGCAACTCTGCAAAAGCGCAGGAGGCGAGATCGGGAACGGAGTGTGCTTTCCTGCCGCCTCCTCTCCTCTCCTCTCCGCTCCGCTCCTCCCTTCCACCCTGCCACTCCTCTCATCCGGGCCCAGGAAAGAGGGGGATGAGCACAGCATCGGTGGACACGCTCGGCTGCCTCCCATCACTGCGGGTGTGATCAGACGTTGCCCGGGGGATGTTCCATGCATCTTAACACGCGGGGCGCAAGAACGTGTTCTCCGTGTGAGCGTTGCGAGACCTGAATTGTCTCGGGTGGGTAATATTGAATATAAAACATTATAAAAGACAAACTGGCCATTCTGCTATCTAAGTTTGCAAGTTATTTATGGACATGAAACAAATGAACTGCTCTGTTATTTTGTGTGGAGTCACTCAGGACCACACAAAGTCGAAATGAATGAAAACACAGTCAAAGCAATCTCCTACTTCCTGAAAGTTCCTAAATCTGTATCATGTCAGTCTCCTTTAACAACTATCCTGAATACCCTGTGCTTCAATAAGGAATACCAAAGTTTAAATTTTGTCTGGCCTAACAAAAGTTACACAGTTCCATAATTTTCTTTTATTCAAATTTTAAATTTTAACAACAGTGAGGAGGGAAATAAAAGGTTTCCAAAACCATTTCTGAAATCTCATCTCACACAGCGACAGTCTTTTAAATTCATTTCCTCACAAACAACAAAGGGAGGAATTACCTGTTGACTGAGAGGAATATTCAACCACGACTTTTGATTATCCTTCCTGTGCATTTGCAAAACGACCAATCATTTGCTCGCTCTCCGTTTGTTCAGCGAGATGACTTACAACATGACCATCAGTCACCGGGGTGCCTTCTCTCACTGTATTGCCCTATAACTGCCAAATGCTGGGGGGACAAGAATCAATCCTCTGACTCCATTCAAATTAATCCCACATATGTATGATTTAACAAATGCACATCTGCATAATATTCAACAGTAAACCTGAGAGGAACCTAAACGAATTTACCACACCATCAAACATGGCTGACGTTTGCAACCATGGCAGCAGAGACAAAGGGCTTTGTGCAGCTGGGTTTCACTGAGATCCATGGGACTGTGGACACATTCCATTGGCTTCCACTGAGGAAGAAATGACAGAGGTTTACAAAGGTAAACATAAAGTGTATGTCACAGACTGACAATCACGATCGGCATGTAAGTGATGATTTAAGCATTCAAAAGAATTTCAATTGCAGATGATTTTGCACATGCATTGCATTGTGAATTTGTATCACAGTTAAATGTTACATTACAAGACCAATCAATAGTAACTCTTGCACAAGTGTACACACTCTTATTAAAAATAAATAAATGCTTTAATAAAAGTTACATTTTGTAATCAGGCCTCAGACATATAAACCTTCTATGCCCAAATGCAGGAACAGTTACATCCTTTGGGTTGGGTAGGAAATTTGTTATAAATGAGTTGCTTAAATCCTAAAATAACATGAAATCTTATAATAAGGCTATAATACAACTATACCAAGGCCACACTCTGGTGTCTGCATGTTTGGACAAGATGGAAAACATTATGCAGACTTGTAACTGGTTTCAAAATTCTGGGCTGAAAATTGTTTTGTGCACCAGACTATTCACTAGAACAAGTACAGGTCAATAAAGCAAAAAAAATAATAAAAAAAATATGATAAATGACTGCAATGCAAGCCAGCCTGGTTCTAACTCCACAGTGGAACGGCAGTGTAAGACAAACTGCAGACTAACTCCCTCCCCTCCTACACAGTGCTGAAGTATTTTGTGTCAGGGATCCAAGATGCATTCATGATAACATAATAAAATATAGTGACGACAACAATTCATTCAGTTAAAATAGGCTTATCATTTACCCAAAATCTACAGAGTATCCAACACTGCATCAGGCCTACACTTGAACATTCCAAGGGTCTCCCCCTCAACTAAAATGACCTGGCAAGCTGTTCCAAGCATTCACTGTGTTAAATAAGTTTCATTTACCCTTAGATCATTTCTGTCGATATCCTTTGTTCTGTTGAAATTAACCTTGTTAAACACTTTTGAATGAAATGTGAATGAAAAACTTCAGTTAAATCACTTCTGAGCCTCCTTTAGCTGAGCATGAACGGGCGTTCGAAGTCTTTTCCCAAAACAGGAACCAATTTAGTTGCCCTTCTTTGTACTTCATCAAAAAACCTTGATGTCTTTCTCATAGAGAGTGGAGCCCTCAATGGCACACAGTGGTTGAAAAAAGGCACTTAAATTTTAATACAACCTCCTTTTCTTTATATACCACCGACAAACTCTCTCCCCTATTACTTACAATCTGTGAAGCGTTTGGGATCTGGCACCTCAGATAAGCTTCCTCACGTCCTGCCTTCTCTGTATTATTTCTGTGTAACGTGGGTACTTTTTATAGATAGGACATGCCTTTAATTAAACAGAGACACTTGCAGATTTGTTAATACAAACACTTTGATCTAACCATTTCCTGGAATTGAAAAGCCTAATCTAAAAGTACTAGGTAATCAACAGACTAGAAAATTATTTTTCAGACTGGAAAAGTATTAAATATTAAGTGAACATCATTATCTTCCTGATAAACTTAAGGGCTTCTATGATTCAGCTCCAACAATGAACAGCGGAAAAAAAGTGATGTTAAACAGTGTACTACAACAGAATAAAAAAGCTAAATTGGAAAAAAGCACAATATCATGAAATGGCAGCATAAAGGGGAAATAGATGCTGGGTGCAATATATTCTCTATAAGTTCTGTCACTTCTATTTGACATCGTTAAGCTCGACAAATTTGCTGCAGGGGCAGAAATGGAATGTTTTTTTTTTTCCTTGCAGAAAATTCAGCAGCCAGAGCCCTAAATTCTCCCCCCATCCTCCCCCCCCTTCTTCAGTATTTCCCTGTAGCTCCTCACTTACTAACCAAAAAAGTGTCCACGCTGCATTTTTTATTGAATTCACTCTGAAAAACATCAATTCCACCTCCTGGGGTCCATGGAAACCAGCTACGCGGACGGGTTTTAACCGCCACGGCAACACTCTGACAAGACAATTGCGCTACTTAACCGCTGACCTTTAACCCTTACAAATCCTTACATATCAGCTCCGGGAACAACGCAGCGAGCGCACCACTGGAATGTTCAGGATATCGTTTTACATCTCCGAGCTGCCAGAATAAATTGATAAAAGACTCTGTCCTCAGCTTGACTGGTAATTTATGTCATATTTACATCCCTATGCCTTCCAAACAGCTCCAAAGCCATTCTTCATTGGGTTGCTCCATTACTTTTCTACCGCGTATATGTACATTGTCTACTATCTCTCTCCATATGTATGCATAATAGAGATATTACAAGGCAGTAGCACTACTGACTAGACATCTCCGTCTGCAGTATGATCTCACATCTCCATTTGAAAGTGGGTAAAGAAAATATAACAAATAAAATGACTGTATTGACAAAGACATTAATATTCTCAGAGAAAACCTAATTTCACTCCGATAACACCGCCACCTCCACCACAGTAATTAACCATGCAAGCCTCTTAGAATCCAGAGCAAACAAGTTGTTCTAAGTCAAACATCCTTTACATTGTTTATTTAAGGAGCAGACGCTTCCGTCGCCAAGTGAATTGAAGAGCTTAGCTGTATTTGCATAATAGCCATGTATACAGCTGACATTAAACTGATGCCATTAAAACACACTTAACAGAAATGTCCCTCAGAGGGTTTGGTTCCTCAGTGGTACACCCCCTCACCCCCCACCTCACACCATCCCCACCTGCCGGCTGAGGCCTAGGTGGGCTGGCCTCCGTCCCTGCTGAAAAAGGAAGCCCCAATGGGACAAAAAGCCTACTGGACTCATCCTGATGTTTTTTTTTTTTTTCCAGATACAGCGCTTCTTGTCCTTTTTTGAAAATGGGTGTTGCAAAATGCTCAAAAAAAAAATCCAAAGTCTTTTGGAAGACATTTCATTTAAAGTGTGCTTTGATTGCAGCCAGTGAGTGCTTTGGTTGCAAATATTAATTTCCTCTCTTAAGTTTAGTTATCCATTCTCGCATATCTTATGTCAAATCCTTAATGAATGAAATGAGTTATGATGGGGCAGGTGGGTATCCGTGTTAGACGGATGCATGCAAAATTGAATTTGCCCATCAAAATACCTTTATTGTAATGTCCATTTTTGGAGAGGATATCATTAATTAACTGAAAAAACCATGAAAATGAGTCTGTTGGGCCTTTGGAGGTCCCATGGCAAAAAAAAAAAAAAACAAAGAGTGGTATGCTTTTAGGTGCGCACCTTTTTGTGGGAAACCACTTCTGATCTCAGTGTGGCTCACTGCTGCTTCCTATTAATTAATTTGACGTATGAGGTAAAAGATAATGATCACTGGAAAAAAATGCAACTGAAAACAGTGTCGCTTAGAAGATTTACAAACAGCTACGGCGCATCTGCAAAATACATCTGTAAGGTCAGGTCAGGGCACGTGGGAACACGTTTCTGAACGAAGTAGGAAAATCAAATTGGCTGAAATATTCGTACTTTCACTGGGATTTCAGTCTTTGGAATGATTTCAGTGAGGCTTTGAAGAGCCGATGGTAGAAAAAAAATTGAGAGTCGGGGGTTCCCGGTGTGTCTGAAGTCCTCCTCAGACCATCTCCGTCCAATCAGCATCCAAGTAAAAAAAACGACTGCTGAGTTACTGGCACACCTTCTCTGTAAAGCACGCTGACACTATGAGAAGAAAAAATCCCACATAAACACGACACAACATGATTGTTATTCAGTCCAGTTCCCCTTACCGCTGAACCACAAAGCCATGGGATAAAGCCTCTATAGCCACACAGTATTAATAACATAAAACAAACAAACAAAAAAAAAAAAAAAACAAAACCTCCTGGCAGACTTCCCTAAAGCTGTGAGAATCTGGGCTTGCATTGAGGCGCAGCGAGGCACACTGCGCCCTCTTTCTTTCCCTCCTTCTTTCACTCGCTTCCTTCTTTTTTTCGAGAAAGGGGGCCATGGCATCACGACAGCACGTCCGCCACCATTAACCTCAAGGAGCTCAAGCGCGGAAAAGGCCAATTTGTAGGGCCGGGAGAGACCAGCGAACGCTTGCTCCTGCATCCCAGGGCCCCCTCCATGACTGTCCCTGTGGAGCTGGGATCCATGCACTCACCCAGGGGCAGTGAACCCACATTCTGCCCCGGGTCACAGCCCTCACGCCCAGCACAAGCGCTGAATGATAAAATTCTTTTTTTATTATTATTATTATTATTATTATTAAAAAGGAGGGTGGAATCCCAACTCTACTGTTATATTTTCAGCTTCAGAGTTTTATTGACATGGTTGAAGATCGGGGGGGGAGGCACAGAAGTGAATTGGTGGAAGTGGGACTTGAACCTGCAGCAACCTTTGGGGGGAGACATACAGTATAAGCTGACGTAACCGCTAAGCCATAACTTCAGTTATTTTAATCTGCGCATAGCTAGCATAGCTTTTGACTGTAACAGAAATGAGTGATAAAGCACTGGCTAAACTATTAATGCCTCAAAGAAGGGCTGGGCTGGACTTAAAAACGTTTTGGGTTTTTATCAATTCCGATCCTGCTCTTGTGTGAAATCACCCTCAAAACCCACAATTCCACTTTCCCCCAGCTAAACATCACATTTTCCTGGATTTTTACCAATGACAACCCTTTGGGATGGGGGGGGACAGGGGGTTTGGAAGTTGAGAATGAGAATAACACCCATTCACGCTGTTTTTCCCCCTGTTCCTAACCATTACCTGGCTGGTTTACATCAGCGATTCATTTCATTCTGAGGCCCGTTACCTGCCTCTATCCGTGGCAGTCCAGCTGAATGAGCCCAATCCATCACGCCGTCCCCCCATGTTAGCGTGACACCGGCCCAGCTGCTGTAGTGTAAGGTTACAGCCCCCCCCGGCACCGCTGCGCCACTCACTGTGGCAGGATACCTTCCTCTCTCAGATCTGAGTGCTTGATATTAATCTATCTGTGTGTGTGTGTGTGTGCGCGTGTGTGTGAGGAAAACCCCTCTCATTCTCACCATGCTGACGTGAGCCCTGGCCTAACCTCAGGCCCACACTATCTCACATTTATGCCAGATTGTGTGTGCGCATAAGTGTGTGTGTGCATGTATGTGACTGTGTGTGTGTGTGTGTGTGCATGTATGTGACTGTGTGTGTGTAAGTGTGTGTATGCGACTGTATGTCACTTTGTGTAAGTGTGTGTATGTGCATGTGACTGTGTGTGTGTGTGTGTGTGTGTGTGTGTGATATGACTGTGTGTGCGTGTGTCTGAGCTAACACCATGGAGTGTGTCGCAAACTGACGTTTCATTACCTATGAAACTGAGTTGAAGTTTAAGGTTTAAATGTGTTCCATATAGACTCAATAACCTGCAGGGAAACTTGACGTGGACAGCAGCTAACTTTCCCTATGCAAGATATAAACAGTGCAAAGCTTAATCTGGAGGATGCTACTCAACCGGCCAGCTAAATTAACAGCAATACCCAAAAATACATACTTTGACATTGGAGCTTGCCAGTGACTGTTTAATAATAAAACTGCTAGACAATTTTATTCACATTCAGTAAAAAAAAAATGTTATGGCTGCCAGGTCATAACATTCAACAATTTCATGAAATATGACTTCTGTGTCTATGAACCTTTAGCTCCTTTCGTTTCTCATTGCTAAGGATGCTCCATGACACAGGCTCTAATGCCAGCTTCATCCAATTAAATTTATATTTAGCCACTTAGCAGATGCCCCTACCCAGAGCGACATACACTGCTTACATTTTTTTGCACTCTGTCCACAAGTAAAGCTGGATATTTACGGAACCAATTCAGATGAAGAAAATCGTTCAGGGATTCAAATGGCAATGCCCTACCTAGAGACTGAACCTGCAACCCCACCGAGTCAAACACCCACCTGCCTAACCACTGCACCGCATTGTCAAATATAATTAAAGCCCCATATTCACATTAACTAATTACATTTCGTACACTGATACGTGTAAAAAGGGAGCGCTGTACCACTGGAGAAAAATTGTTTGGATTTCCATTTTCACGTCACACGTTCACATGAAAGAGCTCCTCGATGTTATGATCCCTTGCCTCCAAAATCACGAACACAGAGGACTTTTTTATTTTTTTTTCCGTGTGTTTTCTTTAATTCTTTGCGGCCGACCCCTGGACCGTGAGAGTTCTTGATTTATTAATTACCCCTGGCACAGGAATGATCTCATCTCCCCATCTTAGGCCATCTGTACAGAGACTTATTGCCTGCCTGGATCCCGTCCAGCTTACCAATCAATACATCAAGCCCGAGTTATAGATGATAAATCGATAAAAAAGTAAAATAAAATAAATAAATATGCATACATGTATGTATGTATTTCCATTCTAATATGTTTCCTGTAGACCTGCGCCAGTGTAGCAGAGGTAAGTCGGTGGTGGTGCTGCTGGGGGACATGCAGATATGGAGCCTTAGGGCTTTTTATGGGGCAGGAAGTCTCCTGGGGGAGACTCACAGAAACGGCAAGATCAGCACGGTTTCTAAAAACAGCTTCGGTTCGGCTGCCAGCAGGTTATAACACTCACAGACTTTGTGCCATTACAATCAGACCAGGGGCTTTTTAGAGGGCTGCCTCAGACCAAAAACCCATAAATCAACGGCGGGATGTGGGCGGGGCTACTTTGTTAATTGGTAAGATGGTGTCATCGAAAATGTGAGGCACGTTACAGAAAATAACAGCTGTGCGGCGTGCATGCATAATTTTTCTTGTATAAGTACAATATGGGTACTTTTACCTGGTGTTCTACAATGCACCAATGTAAGATTTAAAAGGGCCCCAACGATTATCAACAGTGGTATCAATTTGCTTCTGATCTGAACTCCCTTGCATGCTCATATTTGTGTATGTGTGTGCATGTGCTTGTCAGTGTGTCCGTCTGTACAGAATGTGCACTTGTAAGTCTGTGTGTATGTCAGCGTGTGTTTGCACGATTATGTGTGTGCAATGTGTGCATATTCTGAAGTGTGTTTTTGTGTGTGAGTACAGAGTGTGCGTGCATTGTGTTTGTGCCTGTGCGGGTACATGTGAGTGTGCAGGCATGGTTTATGGGTGTGTTTGAGTTTGTGTGTGTGTATAAAAGTGAGTACATATCTGAGTACAATGTGTGTGTCTGTGTATGTCGGACTATAAGACTGTGTGTCAGTGAGTGTGTATGGACAAGTGTGTGTATGAGTGGGTCAGTGTGTGTGTATGTATGCCTGTGTGTAAGCATGTGTGTGTCTGTATGTATATGTATAGTATTAGTGTGTATGTATCAATGTGTGTGTGTGTGTGTGTGCGCGTGTGTGTGTGTGTGTGTGTGTGTATGTGTGTGTGTGTGTGTGTGTTTGACTGTGTGCTATCGTGTGTTGATCTATGGGGAAAAGCAGCCCAGATGGGGTCAGTCACTCCTTCCCCTCAGTTGTTGACACTGTAATCTGTAATAGGATTACAATATCAGTCCTAATTACTTAATGATGACTAATTAGACCCGACGGCCGAGGCGACCTCACGCCCCAGCAGCGCGCTGCCTACCCTAGATGAATGCTAAACCGCCCGCCGCCACGAGAGCCTCGCTCTGCAACGCGCCGCACCGCACCTTACCTCGTCCGCTGCAATCTGCATTCCGCACAGGCCAGCTCGCTGTGAGGCAATTACACACCGCGCTACACCCTCGGTCCGCAGGCCTCAGCGGGACGAACATGCATATGTAAGCACGGGCCCTTTTTGTTACGGTTTTACTTTTTTATTTATTTATTTTTTTCGCGGAAGTGGTGGCCTGTGAACGAAACAGGAGTTTTCTTTGGAGCCACAACATCAGATAGGCCTGAAGCTATAGAGTGGAACTAGACAATATAAAAATTCAACTTTGGTCAGCATTAATCCATCCTGATACTGTCCCGATATAAACGACCAGGTTGCCAGGTAGATCATTAATCCTGAAATATTGGGTGATTCAGAATCATTGCTTGGGGTAGTGAAGGAAAACAAATTTTGATGATAAAACAATTGTCTTAAACTGCCACATGCTACCAGCTCATGACTGTGTTGAACCAATCTCTGT
>CM040762.1:3120052-3252552 GCA_022829145.1 Albula goreensis
GGAGAAGGCCGGTATGTACATCTGCACGGCTTGAGGAGCTTTCCTTTTTCAATGGCGCCCCCTAGTGGCAGTTTATGATACCGGTGATGGAGCTGAGAGACGAGGCCTCTGATCTGATACAGAACCAGTAGCTCAGTGGATCACAGGCTGGATGGAACAAGTTTGCACACTGAGTATCAGTCAACGGTCATCCATTTACATCAAAATACACTCAAGACTTGTATTATCATCTCTACAAACAGTTTGTAGGTAATTCTGGTGATGACTGAACTCGCCAAATGGTTTTGTGAGTGAATAAATTAACTCCTGCATTTGGGAAGCAAACAAGGACAGACACAGACATTCACTGACTCCTGGCCTTAATACTAATGACCGCACACATCTAATCAGAGACGTGCACTAAGATAATGTATCAGTCAGCCCTGGATATGTGTGAGAGGAAATCTACTGTCAAGTATTCTGTCCAGTACAAAACAGTCTGTACATAAGAAAAACTAGTAAGACACACAGACACACAATAAGTCTGTAATATATTTTTATATACTTTTATGTGTGTGCGTGTGTTCCAATACACTATAATTAATTCCCAGACATAAGTGAAAGGGTTCTTCTCAAAGAGAATAGGTAGGAACTCTCTGAGTCATTAGAAAAAAAAGCATAAAATGGCCGTGTCTCTTTCTTCCGCCTCAGTAATGAACTATGAAAAAAAAAAACCAACAAAGAGCTTGAAGATAAAACTAAAAATTCTCCTTAAATATACTTCAAAACACAGTGCATATGCATTAAGCTTTTATTACAGATTGCCTCATCCAGAAACACACAGCTACGGGCCTCATTAAAATGCATTTCACAACAACCAACTTGTAAAACACAGTCCTAAAGTGAGATTCTGTACTGCTGCCAGAAAGCTGCTGTAATTCCCTGATTAATTGATATGTTTTTATTATACTGTGTGTTTTCACACACATGCAGAAGTAATTAGGATTTTCTATTTCACCGTGGATTTAAACTAACACTGTCATATCCATGACGTACAGAGACACTGCGTCATAAAGACACACATAAGACCAACTGAACCGCATGAAAATGCGATGGCAGGAGAGAATGTGCAGCAGGGAAGCCAAACATTTCTACCCACCAAAGACATTTTTACTGTCTGATAATCAGCATTTCCTGATTAATCAGGAAATATCACATCTATCCATACAAATGAAGTTCCTTTCCCTCTCTGTCAAGATACAGTGGAGGAGCGGCACACAAGAAACAGTACTGTTTTAGTTTCTCCAGTAGCTCCTCCCTGAAGACAGCTAGCCCCCTCTCGGTATAATAGGGAGGTTGGTTTTTAACGATTCTCTCCCCGGTCTCTCTTGTCTCCCTCACATTTCAAACGATCGCTTTCATCTCCTGTGGTGGCAGCACTTTCCTGCTTCATGCCCCCCCCAACCCCTCTCCCCCACTGCTTCCCCCTCCTTCCCCAGACCCAGGCAGGCTAATCTCCTGCTTGTGAAGAACCCTCTCACTGTATCTGCTAATCTCAGTACTTTCTGAGATCACTTATCGGTTCCCTCCTACCTCCTCACACGCACAGTTAGAGAGCTTAGTTAGCAACAACGTTTCTCCTCTTA
Organism: Albula goreensis; assembly: GCA_022829145.1. Lineage (NCBI taxonomy): Eukaryota > Metazoa > Chordata > Actinopteri > Albuliformes > Albulidae > Albula > Albula goreensis. Next base: position 3,121,678 of record CM040762.1, read on the forward strand.
CATCTCAGTCCACCAATGGCGTTTTGAGCCCGTACCCAGGAAACACAGCTGACAGCAATAACAAGGCTTTAGCATACTATATTTTTTACTATATTTTGCAAAAACAAAATTTACGACAGGATTTCCAACCTCAATAAAATGGCTTCCACTTGCCTCATTTTTATGTTTTTTTAAGTAACCATATTCATAGGGTTAGGGAGCCAATGAGTGGGTGCCACTCCTCTACCTCCTCTAGCTATCCATGAATGATTATATCACACACAACTACATTACCCATATGTCTTTGGTAAAACAGGAAGAGGAAGTGCTTACTGTATAGATCCTGAGCAAAAAAATGTATTGGACAGTGAACTAGTGCCTTCCTGGAGAGAGGGACTGGCATACTGACAGAATGAGCGGACCGCCTACTCCCAAATTGACTGGGGGGATGTCGGGAGATAAGAGTTAAGAAATAAAAAATGTTATTAATGTAGAAGTAAGGCCAAAAATCCATCCATTGTCATCACCCAGATGCTCTGGCATTCATCAGTATTAACATATTCATTGCATTTCTTTATTTTCCTGTATGAAATGGCACTTTACAAACAACCAACAGTAACTGCATGATAAATAATCATGGTGGCGGCTGCAAAAATAAACAGCACCCACCCCCCCATCCATTTTTTTTTTCCTTCGCAATAGACGCAAAGCTGAGAATGCCTCTCGTTGTTTTATTTTTTCCCATCTTTTGGGAAGATAAATGTGGGAACAATGGGCCGAGGGGGAAATTGAAACAAAAAAAAAAAAACCCTGAAACACTTTCGCCCACTGTGCCACGGCGAGATAAACTCTTCATTGTGTCGTTATTTTCACATTTTATTTTTATTTGTTTATTTTCTTTCCCCTTCTGAGACATGCTCGCGAGTCGGCTCAGCCAAAAAAGGAAAAATAAAAAAGCTCCTTTCTCAGGCCTCCAAGGCCACACTAGCCGGGGAAAATTATAGCTGGTAAATTTTATTGATCCGCAGGATATGAAATAGAGGTGCAGGGGTGTTGTCAGCAGCATCCGTTCCCCCTCTAGAGCCTCATTCGGCTGTCGCTGTTTATCTGAGATGAGCCGGCTTGCATCACAGAGAGAGGGACGGCCTGCGGAGGTCCACAAGCGCAATAACGCACCGTCATGGTCTGAAGAAAAAAAAAAAAAAAAAAAAACATAACAACAACCGTCACCCAGCACTGCTGCCAGGGGAAGAGAAAATCATGCATAAATTTCGCTTAACTCTTCAAATAAACGAACGACGTGACCTTTGGAATTTGGGTCAGACTGGATTTATAGCTTCTCCTCGGGCGAACAGACGACGGTCGGAAAACATCAAAATATGCAGGCAGAAGGGAGGAGTGTCTGTACAATACTGTTGCAATTTATTCTCAAACTTTGTCATTTTCATGAGCTGTAATTATGCAGTTTTAAATAGAGCTCTGTGTTGAAGAAAAGGACTCGAAAAGATTACTCTCGACAGAAGATCGTACAACATTATTGCCTCTGCTGAAGGTTAAACAGTCTACTAAGGACTACTAAATCCTCTCCACCCTTTCATTTTGGTCCGGGGCATTTGAAAAACAATTTCAAGCAAGCGATGTCATTTCACATTATTTAGGTTACAATAGATGCGAAAGAAACAACTACCCAGCAACTTCCTCTCCACCCCCACAACCCCCTCTCCCAAACTGCCAAAGTTTGCGCTTACATAAATTGCCTCGTCCCTCACCGAGGGCTGAGCTCAGATCCAACAGCACCCCTGTAGGGTCGTGCCTTTTTCTGGCAGATGACGTGGCTGGTCTACAAGGCCGCTGATGCGATTGTCGTGTTTTATCGTCTGAGCTCGAGGACGGCTCTCTGCCGATTCGTCAACCGCTCTGCAGGAGGGCACATAAAACGACTCAAATCGCTTTGAAAATGGACCACGAGACACAATCCTAAATTCCTCAAAATGCTGAGCTTATTTTTTTTCCCCCACTATCTCTCCTGTCAATAACCCTTGGGCATCAAAGCCAGAGGAATCCTATAAGTGTCAGTCTAAAAGGGAGAAGAAAGACCGAAGTAGGAATCTGACTTTTAAGCAAGAAGCATGTTTGTTGTCAGTTAAACTACACTGGATTTATATGCAAAACCCTTTTTTTTCCCCAAGTATTAAGTCAACGCTCAGCATACCCTCGCAATCCTTTTAATCTTGGAATGAGCTTGAAAACTCCTATCACCTCAACAAACCATCTGCTATCCAATCTAATTTAACGCTTGGATTTAGAATCTGGGGTTTGGAGTCCCTAGAGAGTGTCCAAATTCCAAATTCCAGAATTTGGAATTTGGAGTTTGGAACTGGATGTTTGGCTTCCCTGGTGGAGGCTGAGTCACAAAAGCAGAGCTGCAGGTAAAACAGGGGCAAATGTTTCAGTCGCCCACCCCCGGCTCAGGTGGTTACTGTGCACACTAAGCTACGCACGCAGCGGCAAAGTACAGGAAAGAAGGCGCAGATAAGAGAAGAGGCGTTATCTCCCGCCGGGGTTAAAGCAGCGGTAACCCAAATAACCCTGACCGGCCGACAGCTGCCCTTAACCCTGGTGGAGTGGAACCGACTGTGTCCGGCCCCCAGGTAAGGGCTCGCAGTCATATTCTGGGTTAATGAAACAGCACAGGAACCTTATTGGTACAGTCACAGGGCTCTGTATCTATGATGCGTCTTTACCAAATGAGCTGCGACTCTCTCCTTATTTTGACCTGCCTTCTTTCTTTGGCGTGCATTGCCAAAAACGCCATTCCATGTAAAATGGCCATTCCACTGTATATGGCTGCTCCGGCCACAGTTACCGTAGCAACATTACTCTAGGGTTCTCCCTAAAGGACGTTATAGTGATGCCTCCCCACCACATTCCTTGGGCAGCATCATAATGCAAAATTAGCCACGCCCACCGACTCAAAAAACAACAAACATACGAGACAGACATGAGAAGTAAACTGAAGTAAAAGAGGGTATGTTTTGTTTGAATTTGCAGGTTTTAATGTACAATGCACACAATGAAACAGAAAATAATGCAGGTGCTGTGTAAAAAATCTACTTCCGGGTTGTAGAACACGACTGGGGTCATCATTTAGACTAAGACATACATTTAGGTATGCATTAATCCTGTGGGAAGACTAATACATAGACATGATACATATAGCCAGAAGCCTAGTCTTTGTCTTGCCTTTGGTTCCCTCCAACACACAGATAATTCCATGAAACTTTAGAAATAAGGAGCTCTCTGAAATAAAGTATTCCGTCTATATAACAAGCCATCTGAGACATTTCTCCATTTTAATGAGACCAGGTTTTTTAAAATTATTCTTGAGACATTAAATCACTTCCCATACCATTCCACCCATTAATTAGCACCAAAACAAAACTTTTTTGTTGTTGTTGTTGTTTTGTTTTCAGTTTTCATTTGCAAGCGATAAATTCATCACAGGGGGAAGGGGAAAAAAAATGAAATTCACAGCACAGGCAAAGTGAGAGCCGTGTGGGTGGGAAGTGGAATGAAAAACTCAGAAACCTGTAATCCAAAGCACAACACCTGGCAACTAGCCTCCCCCCACAGGCTCGGCTCCAGCGCCTCACCTTCTGCTCCGCAGATAATGACCGGTAGCTTAGCAAGACCGAAAAATGTATTACCTTGCTCTTCTAAAATTCCATTATTCCTTTTTTTTCCCCCCTCTCTCTCTCTCTCTCTCTCTCTCTCAAGTTAGGGACCTGAATTCAAAACTCAAAAAACCGTTTTATTTCTAAGCGGCTGCCCTGAGTTCTTTTGCCTCGTTCCATGAGCAATTCTTCTAAAATCGAGCCGCCGGGCAGACACGATTTGTGATCCCAACCTGGGCGCTGCGAAAATGACCAACGGACTGACCTCTTTTCATCCGCGAACAAAAAAACCGATAACGCGACAAATATGGCCATTTTCAAGGACTGGTGCTTTAGCGTGCAATTAAAAACCACAAAATATTTAACCGGCGCCAAAGTGAGATTCAGGGCCGGTGGCCGTGGTTCCTGAGAGCTGCCATTGACAACTGATCCAAGAACAGTTCACTAGCCCACTATCCAGTTTCTCAACCAGGCAGCTTAGAATTTGGACTCTGATCCAGGATCAGCTACCAAAGCATCCATCTGATGTAAGAATAAAGTCACTGGGGATCACAGGCCCTCAGCCCTAATCGAATGTAACCTGTGCACCGGATCTTGTTAACACAGAGCCGTGAAAGTCAGTGACGTTGCTTCAATCACACTTTAAATGGAGGCGCAGTTTACTTAATCTGATGATCTGATGATAACAACTATACAGGTTTTTTTTTTTTTCCTCCCTCACTGAACCCTCATCTTTAAACATAAATACCCTGCTCCTACAGCTCACACCTTATTGGTTCACATGTAATGAATTCAAATGGTGGCGAGGGCGTCGAGATGATGAATTCATTGACATTCTCCAGCAGACTCAGGGACGGCACCACTAATACAAAAGTGAACATGATTGCTCGACTCGAAAAGGTGGTGACCCAACGAAAAGTCAACCCTCTTTATAATTTCATTACTGGCTGACTCCAGAAGTTGACTGTGACATCACAAAAGCGTGACATCACCCGACCCTGTGGCTGGAAAGAGTGCTGGCAGCATCAGGCTACATCAAATGCAAAGTACGGCACAGGTTTCACTTTGAGATGAGACAGATGCCCGCGAGAGGGGGACGTCAGGAGTGTCCGTCCCCCTCCACTTTGCGGGGGGATGCGTCACGCAAACCGCCGTACGGCAGCCGAGTGACGCCTTTGCCAAACATTATTTCCCCGCTGTCAGACTTTAGGAACTCGGCAGTCAATCAAACACCAGCACTGCTATCCAGCGCTTAATCCCCAGCAGCTGGGCTGAGTGCATGAAAGGCATAGGAGAGAGAGCAGAGAGGTATAAAATCCCATCATTCACTCACGGTGCTGTCTTTATCTATGTGGCTTCCACACTCAGCTTTCGGATCCTGAAAGAGAAAAGGGGGATGAGCACATCGCTTGGAACATCACGTCACACAAAAAATAAAAATAAATAAACAAATGAATGCACCAGCTCGTCATCTATTCAAATCATTTGGCCTGGGTCCGTGATAAACTGGTTTCACATTGAACCTGCGCTTCTCCCTAAGGCAATTCAGTCACGATATTTCTCTCTGAGCTCCTCACTTTTCCCATAACATGGCAGGAAGCATGCATGCACACAGACATGCTCTTGAACGTAAAAGTACGCTCTCACACACAGAGGTGAGTGCACGTAAGTGCAGGTAATAGTGTTCAGTCACACTTAAATAGATGATAGTGCAACATACAATTCAATTCTCAGTTTTATTATGCTGATGCTACCAGTGAAAGCACACACACACACATACTAGGCACTGACACACACACACGTTCACAATCATGTGCACAGACACGTGAATGCAAAAACACACAGAGAGCTAGACTTGGACCCAATCAAACATACTTTCAAACAAAAACATACATCACATTACAACACACACTTTCTAGAATATCTTCTATTTTCATTGGAGACAAGCAAACAATGAACTTGCCCCTTCTTGTCATTGAAAAACAAAACAGCACATTCTGTCAAAATGACTATAAAGTCCATATAACCCTTAAAGAGGCTAAATTAATTTGATTGGGACCCAGCCATACTTTCACATAAACAATGCAACCAAGTGTATTAGCACGTATTAGTAAACCAGGACAGTGAATACACAGTGCAGCATATGCCCTAGGTTTATAGTAATCTTTCCTAAACAGTAAGTTAAATGGCACATCACATTCTAATAAGCAGCAACAGCCGTTTTCAGCCGGCATAATCTTTTATGTGCTTAAGAGATGAATGCAAGATCAGGACCTGCATTCATAACCCACCTAAAAGCCAGAGAGAGCTGATTTAAGATCAGTTTTTTTAGCTCACAATGGATAAGATAAGGGTGTAACCAGGGGAAACCTTATCCTAGATTAGCACCCCCTGCTCTGTGACATTTTATGGATGCCGGCCCTGGATTTATTTCATGGGAAATGCCCCATTCAGGACTCAAACCAGCAACCCTCAGATCTTGAGCCCATTATCCAGCTTCTGCTGACAAACATCTGGACCAAACAGACAAACGCACACTTTTTTTTGGGGTAAGTTGGGGGGTTTCAAATTAGGATGATCTGAGAACAGGACAGCCAGGGTTCCAACTTAAGATAAGTCTCTTAGCTCAAGCATGTTTAAAATCCTTTTAAGGTTCCAGTCCACCCAAAATTCAAGGAAGCCTGAAAACTATACAGCAGGCAACAGCACAAGTCAACCAGTGGTAAAAATGGCTTCAATAACTCTGAAAACAAAGCCATCCGAAGACTAGCTCTATCAACTCAAGTAAAAATCCCAGAATTTTATAATGTGGATTCTGACCAAAGATCAGTTACAAAGAGGATAATTTATCTAAAACGTGGACATTAGCTTTTGAAGAATGTCACAATCTCTCATGGAAACAATAAAGCTACCTTCTGTGCCATTGAAGATCATTTTCAAGACTTTTTAATTCCCCTGCCCTCACTTCTCTAAAAATCTGAGGACTTTTCAAGGACTATCAAGCACTATGCGACCCTGTGTGACTGCTCCAGCCAGATGCTTGCTTCACTTGAGCTCAATCTTCAGATCGCTCCAATTTGCCTTGCACAGTAAACCGTGAACCAAACAAAAAAAAAAAAATCATTCCCTAGCATCACGCTTTACACTTTCGCTAGTACGCACCGTACCGAATACGCTGCAATTATGGCAAAGCACACTTTTTATTTTAACCTTGAGGGCCAGCAGTTTCAGGTTGCTGCAGTGCACAAAGGAGATAAAGACTGAAATGACCACAGTTATAGGAAATCAAATCTTTATGATCTTTTATGGTACTGACATCTGTGTGCACAGCATGGTGGCAAAATAATAATAATAATAATAATAATAATAATAATAATAATATCACAGTGGGCCAGTAGATGGCAGTGATAACAAAGAAAACCACACAAGGAAATAATTCTCACTCCAACACAGCGAGCTGCTCAGAAACTAATATATCAGACCATGACTTCCTTGGTGAAAAAGGAACGTCCGTTTTCGTGGTTTAGGCTTTGTCTGAATTTTTGGTACTGACGATGACTGCAGCTCGGTGTGTGAAGCCTGGGATAGGGAGGCCCCCACCCCCCCGCCCATAATGTATGATAGGAGAATGCTCTGGCATCATACATCAGCAATGAACAGTTATAATGACATCATATATGCCATTGTACGTCATGGTCGATAATTGTTGATGCTGCCACTTGTATGTTTCTCCCCTCCAGTGTACACTGATTCGCTATCGGCCATCTTGGTTTATTGGTTTTGTTTAAGCTTTGTGTTAAAGCTGTATGCTTTATTTCACAGTAAAATTGGTATTACAACACACAATGAATAAATGCTTCTTTCTTTGTGTCAGTTGTGATGTATGATTGACCACACTTTCTATTATAGCACAGTAAAAAAGGGGTTTTAAATTAAAATGTGTGTGATGTGTGCCTGTCTGTGTGATATTCTTTCTGGCCCACATTTTTTTTTTATATATATATATTTTTTTTTTTTCCCCACTGCTATTTCATAGACTACAAAACTTACCAAATGCCCGTTCTGTGCAGAGCTGTGCTGAAAGAGATGAATTGTGGGTAATGACCCCTGCGACAGAATAGAGTGCTGACCAAAGGGACGCACTTCAATACGCTCCATGGCTCAGAGTCGGGGGGATAAACTCCGACCCCGGCGAGCCACCTGCACTCAAACAGCACTGCTTCCATTACCTGACAGCATCCCCGCGGTGGGAAACCGTGCGTTATGAAACCCGGGGACACAAACATGTCCTTTAAACGGCCCTGAGGGACACGCAGCGAGGGAAATTTTATCAGCTATCAGATTCTTCTAATCTCCTGTTTGGAGCTAAATATGGCTTTTTCTCAGCTCTCTGTGAGAAGACAAGCACACGCTTGAAAGTAAAACTCAAAGGGAAAAATGATTGGTTTGTGTGTGTGTGTGTGTGTGTGTGTGTGTGTATGTGTGTGTGGTAAGCATGTACATTGCATCTAATGAAATACTTTTTCTGGGTTCAGATTTTTCAGATAACTGATCCAGAGGCAAAAGGCATACAAATTAACTGCACAAAACACATTACATTACATTTACATTAAGGACATTTGTTAGATGCTCTTATCCAGAGCGACTTACAAGGCAGTAACACATGCACACATGTAAACATGCTATTGTGTGCCTGTGCATGTATGTATGTACTTGCGTGTGTGCGTGTGTGTGTGTGTACTGTACTGTAAGGTACTGTTTTCCAGTGTGTTATAATGTTTGCACATGCATTTGTGAGTATGAACTGCATGTGTATAGGCTAGTGTGCAATAGTGTGTCGGTATATGTAAAAGCTGCAGTTTATTATTGCATTTGTGTGTGTGTGTGTGTGAATGCCTACAGTTGCCTCTGGTGTATGTGTGGGTGCTGACAGTGTGTGTGTAAACCTGCAGTTCACCAGTGCATTTCTGGTTTTGATGTGACAGTATGTGTGTGTGTGTGTGTGTGTGTGTCAGTGTGTGTTTGTATGCGTGTATGTGTGTGATTACGTGCCTTCGCGTGTGTTGGCTTTAATTACACAGTTTGTTCACGTGCTGAAATAGGGAGCTCACTCTAACAGGTGTGCCTTGCCGTGAGCCGTGTCATGTCCGTTTAAGCACGGTACAAATCGCAGCGCTAACCTGGGAGGCCAATTACCAACCAGACAATTAAACATCCACACAGACACACACACACACACACACACACACACACACACACACCTCACTGGCTATTTTACACACACAAACACACACACACACACACACACCTCACCGGCTACTATTTTAGAGCAAAAACAAAACAGCAATCGTTTCACTTCCCACCAAAACAAACTGAAAATGTTGTCTGCCACTCATTCAAAGCATCTCGCAATGTACCAATATTAATTATCATTACATCTTTAGTATGTCATGTCAAGTAGTACAGACTGAATGGATCTCACATTGTTATGATCATATGTCCACCAAATAAATGAATAATATTTTATTACAATTTAGCATGTTCAGCTCTGCCCGCATTTTATTAACAAAGTCATAATTATGTAATTTACAGTAGCCCATATTGAGTGTGCCCTGCTCTTTCAAAAAAACCCTCTCTTTCACCTTGTGGAACACGATCAATAGCAGAATCGATAGGCATCAGCGTAGCCTGCAATGCTTAGAAAGTGTCTATAGGCCCATTAAAACAGGAGAAGTGGAAACAGAACTCAGCAGCACACCGTTTAGGGACCCCAGGACATCCTTCCTCACCCCAACCCCCGGCTCAGACTCCTCCCTCTCCCATTATTCCTCTTTACAAATGTCTACCGCTTGTGCCATGCTCCAAATAAATCCATAATGTACTCTATGCACTGGACTGACTGTTAACACAATGTCACATTTGTAAAATGTGTTCTGTGTAAAAACCAAATTTCTTACAAAAATTCAGTTTGAGCGCATATCGTTTGCAAGCCTTGTAAAATATAATACATAACCATAATACAGCTGTATGTAAAAGTTTTATGCCAATGTATTCAAGGTGCTGTTGAGTCACAGTGTGCAGGATATCCAGGTATTAAGCACCTCCCTCCCTTAGGAACATTGTAGCCAATCAGGTTTCATCTCCTAGCATCTCCCGCCCCATCCAGAGCAACAGTGTTACCTGCATTAACAATACAAATCGTTTAAGGCACAATGTTACACTGCGTTGCTGACTCGGCCAGCTAGCCAGCGAGCTGTGAAAACAGAGCTCCTCGTTACCATGGCAGGTTTGCAGACATGAAGTGGGGATACTTAGGTTAGCTATATCTCTGAAAAACCATGTTGACAACCGCGTGCACTTCAAAATTATATGGTAAACCTTGATGAATTAGACCTGGTTTGTGTTTTATGCCAGCTGTATTCCAACATAGGCTTAAAGTTTTCTCCTGCTAGTCCCCATTATCAAGCTGATTTCTGGAGTGACTTACACAGCTTACGTTTATTCCACAGACATACACTTCAAACACTTCATACATTTTCACATATTTACAGGAGCACCTGATGTTGAGTGGTCTCTAGATCAAGAGTACAGAGGCATTGCCCCACCTTGAGAGTCAAACCTGCAAACCTTGGAATTACAAGTTCAGTTCCCTGACCGTTATATGACACTTCCACCCACAATCTTTTAAAAGCTTTTGTATTGACCTGCTGTATGGTTTTGGATCACAGACCTCATGATGATGTCATTGTGTCAGATGATAAAATGTGCAGATGGCACCGACAGACCGCAGGAGCACCTTTTCACCCACAGGGGTCACTGTTGCAGCCTTGGGAAATGAGCTTGTAAACAAGGACACTGACTGAAACCCTCCAAATGGCCTTTCGGTTGCCCAAGGAGTAAAAAGGCCTGTGAATGATACAGCTGTGGGACCAGCATATGGGCGTTCCAGTCTTAGCCATGCTACAGCCGGAGGCTAACGCCCAAAACCTGGGGAATTAACTGTGATCTATCTATGAGTTACAGATGGCTGGCCCTATCTGTGCCTGTTCAGAAATGGAGAAAGGGCCCCCACTTCCTTGTGCCAGTCTCAGTGCAGTCAAATAGAAAAGCCTCTGCCGTTTGCCAATATGCTGCAGTATATTACATGCTAAATATATATATAATATATATACAGTGTGTGTGCGTGTGTGTATATATATATATATTCTATTTTTAGAAAATATTATGATAAATAGCAATGTTATTTTTATACAGTTGCAATACCTGAAAACCACAGTTATATTTACTTCCCATGTATTGGAAATCGTTGCAATATCTGTTCCGATCGTGACGATATATATATTTTATTTGGATATATTTCATTTCTGCAAGGCGAGCCCGGGATACTGAGCTCCTCTCTTCATCTTCTCTATTCTTACTCAGGCACACAGAGGTCATTCCAGGTGCCTGTTCGTTTGTCCTACGCCTGATGCACCGTATAATGTTGACATTATTTCCAGTCTAATATATGCCATAATTACCAGGGTTATTGTTTCATTATAAGACGCCGTGTGTTTATTAACGATACGTTTGTTTGCCTTCTTGGCTGGTTAAATGCTTGATTTTTAATTTCGTCTCTCCCCGAATCGCGGGCACAGTTAATTCCTTCCGTCTCCCGGAATCCGCTTTGACCCGAGGCAGACGCCTGAGGACCATTTCCCTCAGAAGAATATTTGTCCTGAAGTGTGCGCTTTCGTGGTCTCGTGTTCATGGCCGTTACAGTGAATTTACATTTTTTTTAGCAGAAAATAAAAAAAGGACTTCAAAGGAAAATGTGTAAAAAAAATGTGACCTCAAAGCAACCACTGCTCCCTTTCCTCTCGGCTGACTTTTGAGGCCAAAAAGACATTTCTGCTTTATCTATTTATCCGTTTTAACTTCTGCTCAATGACCAGGGACTTCTTTTTCTTCTTTTTCCTTTTCTCTTAAAACATTCTAGACCACAGAAATATCATTAAATGCAAGCGGTTTGAATGTGCTCTCATATTTAAAGTGGAAACTTTTTTTTTAACGAATACCGCATTAATTAATCAAATCTGCTCTCCTGAATAAAAATGTTCAAATCGCCTTTGTGGGATTGAAGAAAAAAATTTTTAAAAAAGTATAAAAACCCCTTCATCAGAGTTATCAAAAGTACCCATGGTCTGTGCGTCCCTGCAGCTTAAAACTGGAGAAGATTATAGAGAGATAAAAATAGCCTGGGAAAGATCTATCGCTGAAAGAACTATTTTCTGTACCTGTCGGAATATATATTTGCTTTGCATGCTGTCCCTCTATCCTTTTGCCCTTCAGGTTGGTGGGAACATACTGTACACTGCGGGGAGGGGGGGCGGGGGCAGGGGTGATAAGGTGACTGGAACAACATCACAAGTATTAGACACAATGCTGAAAAATCCATGCAGTGGTACTGTATTAATGTTAGATTACATTATTTTACATTATAGACGTTTTGCAGACGCTCTTATCCAGCTTACAACTAACTCAAAGTGCCTAAGCCAGGCATAGATAAATGCAACTCCATGGGTGTTAGATGCAATGTGTGTGTGTGTGTGTGTGTGTGTGTGTGTGTGTTTAGATGCAATGGTAAAAACTAATTGCAGCGGTTATTGTATGAATATTAGGTCCAGTTGCACAAATTCTTACAGCACCGAAAAAGGACAGGTCTGCACAGTCCCCAGTGTTTCTCTACCCAGAACTTTACAGAAGCAACTCCATAAAAGGTAGTTTATTCAGCGGGGGTAATTAGCGGCGTTTAGACTTTGGACTCTCCCTGTTTGTGAATGTGCGGCACACACAAGGTAATTTCCTCTGCGCCGCAGGATCGATACTGCCACCAGAACCCATGCAGCAACAAGCACGCTGTGGTTGGGTCCCAAATGTTTGCTTCAGAAATTCAACTCGGAAATTGGATTGGCCGAGGAAAGGAGGCCAACACAAACTAGAAAGAACACTGGAGAAAAAAAAAAAACTAGAGTCATCTCATGCTTTTCCAAAAAGCAGACAAACGTCTACAAGCATGACTGTTTACAACAATTTCTGCGCCGTGTCTGTCATTCAGGTTACGTATTTATTCGATAAGAAGTCATCTTTCCTTCCTCAGATCTGTTTTTAGGTTGGAAAATAGGCCTGCTCAAATTCAGATTGCAAAGGCTGTGAGAGGTATTATTATTACTATTTTTGGGTATTGTCGGTTTGTTGCACAAATGAAAAATCATATCCTTGCACACAACTGTCCATGTGTATGTTACATTATATATATATATATGTGTGTGTGTGTTCAGCAAGTATGTATGCTAATTTAAACTGATTGTAAATTATAATTTAAAAAATACCTAATAATTCCTGAGTCACTGCATAAGTAGAAAACTGAACGACATTCCTTTTTGTCTGCATAATCTCGCCTCCATTGACCCGTTGACCCCGGCCCTTTACACTCACATCAGCCAAACGTAGCGCAGTCGTTCACAAAGACCAACATCATTCAATACATTACATCGCTGATGCGTGTGGCTAGGCAGCCAAGACCCTCACCACAAGTACAGACCGGGCTGCAGGGTTGCAGGTTTGAGTCTAGGCTATGTCACAATCCCACCTGTGACCATGGAAACCACAGCAGTGGTGCAAAGATTATTACCTCATCCTCCCATAAGTAGGCCGCGTTCAAATAAGATATGAGTCCTCATGTCACTGCTACGTTCGTTTCCCATGTACCCGAGAGACAGGCCGCTCATAACCGTTATAAGCACACACTGGGCTAACTGCTGCCTCCAGCACAGCTTAACCCTACCCTCCACCCCCGCCAGATAGAGCTCTCTCTCTCTACTGCAACCTCCAGGCGACTGACAGCCCCCCATTCACAATTCCTGTCTGTCCTGGCCCCTCAGTGGTAGAACAAGCTACCCACTGAGTTCAGGGAAGCTGACTTTTTAGCTACCAACTTCACACTGCATCTTAGTACGAACAAGGTTATTATATTTCATGGTTCTGGCTATGGTAGTTATGGTTATATTTTTCTTCTTTTTAGGCATGATTACAGATATTTGTACTGAGGATTTTTTTATTCATTTTACTCAGAGTAATTAAACCGCACTACAACGTAGGGATGCTGTCAGCCAGGTCACTTTTGTCCACATAATAAGACTCATAGTAAACAGTGTTTGCTTAATGTTTGTAATATAAGGTTATGCATCTTCAGTTGTTTTCGTCACAAAATGGCAGGACCATAACACGCTCTTTACAAAAACACTAATATAAATAGTTCATGGAAAAACAGGAGTGTGAACATTAAAATGTATCACAGCACATTAAATCATTGGCTTATCAGAGAGTCTTTAACGAGGGTGATGCACAACCCATAGACTTAATTGTCATATATTATGAACCTTAGCAGCCTGCTTTGAGGCAATTTTGGCACCTTGCAACATGGTGATACCGCTATCAACATCATTAACCATCATTAGCCACGCCGCTCATCAAAATCACCGCGCTGTGCTTTCATCAAAACCTCCTCACAGCAAAAAAGGTAAACAATGACAGCTACAGTATTGCAAGTATTCCAGATGACGAACACCAAATAATATCCTCATTTCAAAGACCCCACCACTTCAACGAGGACTAGAGGGGAGGGGAACAAAAAAAAAAAAAAAACTAATCAAATTTCAAAGGCAAATTACTGCTAACTATGATTGAGGAGTCTTATTTATCCGTAAGCAAAGCGAACTGAGCTGCAATCTTTCATCGCTGCTTGTGTCACCTGAAGCTGATGCGGGCCTAATGTCATTGATATGCCTGAGACTAAGCTATATTGTATGCAGATTAGACCAGCCTGTGATGATGTTTGTGCCAAACGCAACTGTGAAGGCACATGTAATAACATGGGGCACAAACCCAGCGCTGATCACAACGCAACGCAATCAAACGAGCGCATCTTATCTAATGTTCCACACCCCCACGGCCAGCGATCACCACATAAACAGACTGAGGAGGCAGACATGTTTACATGGCTATTACTATCTTCTTCTCTTTAACACCAACCATGCTGCCTTAGTCTCGGAGACAATGTTAGAATGACTGATGCATGAATGTTTGTGTGCGTGTGCGTTTGGGCACAATTGTGTATTAACATGACTACATGTACAAAATTATACAGTGTTTACTTACAAAATAGTTTAATTGTTTATAGTATAGTTTTTTTTCTTAACTTGTTTACTACGCTATGGCAACATAATGTTGTTTGCTATACCAATACAGCTCCATTAGAATTTAGAAGAGAATAGAACTTAAAATATTTTGCACGGGTTGCCATATAAATTGACATGTAACCATTAATTGAGATGATTATAACCACCATTTTTCATGTTGATATTTTTTCTTCCTTTTGATATTTTCCAGTCATTTTGTCAAATACTGCAGTATTTTCATATGGGGGAATTCTGCCAAAAATCTAATGTTCCCTATGACCACCCCAGTAATCTTATAGGCTGTACCCCCCCACCCACCCACACATCATGCTACCCTCCTCAACCAAGCTTTTTGGGGAGCCCAACAACCTCCCCCAAATGCACACCCCACCCCCAAAATACCAGGGGGAAAACACTAGCCACATACATGTATTGTGTAAACACAGGATAACATTAAATCCTCAACCCTAATAATAGGATATTGCAGTTCCCCATTTCTGTCCTTGAAGGTCACAGGTTCAAGCCCTGCCCCTGGCACTTCGGTGCAGCGTGCCCTCTTCTACTTCCTACTGTCTAATTCGGATAATTTTTTAATTTTAATTTTGGCATGTAACAGACCCCCAGCCTCCAGGGTGACGTTGAGTGAGACCTCCAACGTTGGCACGTCACTCTCTGAGAGGGTTTGGAGAAAGCTCCTCTCATCTGTGTGAGTCCCGCTCAAGTGGAAACAAACGCCCTCGAGCGAATCGAGCGCAGGGGGTTGGGGGGGGGCTGGGGCAGCGGGGGGGGGGGTAATCGTCTCCCGCCCAGATATGGAGCCCCACATCGCACTGAGGACTGGCTCCAGCAGAGAGATGGGAGAGGACCTTATTTAAAAAACGGCTGCTTGGCACCTTTGGCGAAATATCTGTCTGCGATCGTCTGACTTATCAAGACATACGCACACACATGCTGGTGCAGATCTAGATTTACCTCTGTGAGGATGTGATTTCTCCTGATTTTTCATGATTAGTCAGGAAATGCAGGTTTTTTCAGACTCTAAAAGTCTCAGCCACTGTCAGACAACTCGGGTACAGATATAATAAGCTTCTGCACTCTTTGACAGCTGATAGCTGCAGAGAATGTTCAGCAATAAAACAAAATACCAGTGGCTCCACAGACATTTATTTCCTGATTCATCAGGAACAATCTGAACAAAAAAAAAATCACTTCCTGTTCTTACCAAAATGTTATTGTTTTTCCCTTGTTTTTAGAGAGCCTCATTTCATATCACAGCAAAAGCAAGAGCGAAATCGTAAAAGTAATCATCGGTTTAAGATTTATCCCAACGCCGAATGTAAATGTCCCTGGAGATAAAACCAATTTGTCACAAGTTGAGTTAATACCGTCTCCCTCTTCCTAGAAATGAGCCAATAGATGGCAAGAAATGCTACAGTGAAGTTCCATGACTTATGATTCACAGTCTTTTGGCCCTTAAAGTGGTCTGCCTAAAAACGGTCGATTTATGAATCCCTGGAGTAAAGGAAAAAAAAACAGGCTGCGTGTCTAGGAAGCAGCTTCTGAAACAGACAGGCATTATGTCATTTGGAGCATGGGAAATTATGGGTTAGCAGTCAGTTATATTTAATGACCACCCTTACCACGGCCCTAATGCAGTTATTTTTTTTTTTTTTTTTACGAGCTGGGATGTCGAGAAAGTTTAGACCGTAAACTACCTGCTGAAGATGTTTGTGTGTGCGTGAATGTGTGTGCAACATGCATTCACATGTGTATACGTGAGACTGTGTGTTCATGCACCTGAGGGGGACAGACACATACAGAGACGGATGGAGAGAAACAGACAGAGAGAAAAGGAGATAGAGAGAGACTGAGAGATTGACACAGGATATATATACACACAAATATCGAGATGAGATGGGCAAAAATGGGAGCGAAAGAGAGAAAAGGAGGAGGAATACAGACCGGAAAGAAAGAAAGACAGATGCAGAAAGAGCAATACACACACTGACAGGAGAGTGACAAAAAGGATAGAGAAAGAGAGAGAGAGGGAGGAGAAATGCAGAGTGGAGAGAGATAGAGGGAGACAGAGATGGACAGAGAAAGAGAGATACATATTGAGAGAAGAAATACAGAAAGGAGAGCGGGAGGGAGGAGAGGTTCAGAGTATAAAGGAAGAGCAAGAGACAGAGCAAGAGGAGAAAGACAGAGTGTCTTAAATCCCCAAGAAGTCAAAATCCTGTTTTTTTTTCTTTTTCCCCAACCATCAGGCTAACCTGACCAATGACACCCGAAGAAGAATCAAACTCTGAATAATATATTCATTGAGTTCCTTAATTAGGGTGAAGGTGAACGTGAAACAGCTGAGGCAAATAATGAGATGTCAGCCGCAGTGGCAGAGAGTCCAAAAGGGGATCTGAACGCCATCCCCTTGTCAAAGGAGCGGTGGGATTTTTCAAAGCCGTGACGTTATGGGGGGTGGAGGGGGAAGAGCTGGTGAGAGATAATCTCTTTTTTTCCTGCAAAACCATCACAATTTCTCCTGAAACAGCAGGAAATGAAATGAGTTCTAACTACGCAAAATTAAAAGACACCAAACCGACTGCAAGCGGCAAAGCGAACCCGTTATAAAGGGGGAGAGAGAGAGAGAGAGAGAGAGAGAGAGAGAGAGAGAGAAAATGCGTGCCGGAGTAAATGAACCTCCAAGAACGGATGATTTGGCTCGTGCTCTGTCTCAACGATCGATGCAGCGATCTGTCCCCTGTTCTCAGAAATCCCCACCTCGCAAATTTTCACAAGGGCCCTCTGAAACATCCTATGATATTCTAAAGCAAATACTTCCTTCTCGGTTTGTCTGTCCCTCACCCCATCCGAACCCTTCACCTTTTATTTGTAATGTTTGTTGCAGATGTTCTTCATTTTTTTCTCTCTTGTCCTTGTGTGTTTATTCACCGGGATATAGAATAGTGATACCCACCCTGCGTTGGAAGACTCCTCCATGAGTCACTCAGTGCTCTCCCCTATCGAGAATCGATTCTCTCGCTGTGTTGCGGGCGGTACTTTTCCGGTAAGTGTTGGAACTCGGGTTACACCGTCGCCAAACTGCCTGTGACCCCCCCACTACAGTCATCTACCAAGGTTCTGTTTTTTCCCATTTTACCATTTTTTAATGGGCTAACTACATGCTAACTACATACCAGCATGTGTTTGTCCACCCGAGATGGTGTGGTTGCAATGATACCCTGACCAAGTCTCCACCATGTCACCAGGAAGACTAGCTGCCTGCTACTGCAACAGCCAATGGGGATTCTTACATATAAACAAATAAACAAATATTTGCCACAAATACTGCACAGCTGTGCTATGATAAACACATGTGTTTTCCATACAATGTACGCCACTGAAAATTCTTAAACTCAGCTTCAACCAACATCAAACTATATGCTTACTAAATTATAACTACTGTTTTATGAGGAAGTCATTTCGAAATTTATATTACACCTTCTCTGGTGGTGAAACACAGTGGTATTTGTTAGACAATTTTATGAACATCACAATATTTATTTTTTCTAACTCACAAGAATCCAACCTGATGCAACCGAGAAAGTTAGCACCAAAGGGGGCATTATTGTTTAGCCTTTCGTAGTTTCGCTGTATGTTAAGTTTCCAAACAATTAAAGAAAGATTCTCCCCAAAGAAAAGCAACAGCGAGAATCTAATTTTATTCATTGTCTTCACCCCGGTTCCCGTCTTTTTCGCCAGGAACTTTAATCAGAGCGTAATTATACGAACACCAGGTTTCCCCCCTTTCATTATCAATCCCAGCAATATCGCAGAAAATTGATCATTGCCGAGCATTTAATCTGCATTTACCGGGCATCTCAGTGGCTTGATTGTGTAGTTAAAATTATGTACCGAGCAAATTAACGCGGATAATTAATTCTTGTCCGAGGGCATCGGGAGACCCCTATGTCTGATAAATCCAATTCCAGACACTTGTACTTGTTAGACCACTCTGAATTATTAAGGCGAATTAGATTACGCGCGCAAAAAATGTATTTTCTATTAACAGATTTGTCCAAGTCTATGAGCATGGCACTCACATTACACAGGACCCCGCCAGGATAATGGAGAATGCCAGGTTCCAGTCCTTCCTGTTTAAAACTCACATTGCATTTGCTCCAATATCAAATCCCATAACAAATAAGCATAAGAGTATTCATCCAGGAAACGGGTCTTTAAAAATCTGTTTTAAATATGCCTCCCACACCCAACTGGATACTTTCTCCTGGTTCTCATTTGTTACAGAATGGTGGTTCCTCAGAAGCCCACAAAAGCCCTAAAATACGTCTACATTTTACTTGATACTAACGCACAGGAAGGAAGCAGAAGGTGGTGATGTAGGATTTCACAGAGACATTTTTTACTAATGGCACCCCCATTTCCTCAGTAATGAACAGGATAGCTATGTCGCATCGATAACATATGCAAGACTGTACATCACAGCATGTGGGAAATTGTTTTAGGATGATGTCAGAAAATTGGCACTTCTATGGCAAAAACACTCATACTTTCACTGACTCAATTCTCCGATGTGGATCATTACGCAACACCATTTTCAAACTACAGAATGTGATATACTACTTTAAAACACGTCCGGATGAATCAAGTGGCCCCTTAAAAAACTCCAGCAAGTGCTTTCATAATGCCATTTTCATTTAAATCCAAGGGACTGGTTGCCTGCTATCTCTTATGGCCCTATGTACTGCGAACTGACAAAATGAATTTAAGACAACTCCATCTGTGTCCAGGCCAATCACACAAATATACCAGAACCCACTTCAAATATATAGTGTACTTATTTACAAAAAGGTTAAGCTACAATACTCAACCTTGTACCTTTCCTTCGTTGAAGTTTGAAATGAAAATAGTGATGGGGTGAATAAATATCAAAGGGAAAGAAAAACAGCAGAATTTGTGCTTGGAAGGTTCTGCTCCCGTGGGAGAGGGGTACTGCCATCGTACCCCAGAGCAAGGTACGTGACACGAGTTGGCAGATGTTGGATTAATATGTATAATGGATAATATGTCAAAATAAAATGCCAGTTGTCACAGATATTTTACATTTAAATCATGTACCTTGAGGCAAAATTATTTTGAAAAAAAAAAAACCCCAAGGACAAAATGATTCATTTTTTTTAACCGTACATCATATTTCAAGAAGCCGAAGGAAAAGTTTGCATGGTCTAGGATGGACCTTACAAGCAGTTAATGGCTCAGTAATAAAAAGAGGTCAAGTGAGGTTGTGAGAACAGAAAAGAAATATATATTAAAACCCAGATCTGTGGCCTGTGTGCTGACAAGTGAGAAGTGACAAGTGACAGCTGGCGAGTGACAAAGTGACAACTGATGGGCGAATCCCGGCGACACCTCACCGCAAAGAGTCGGTGAGGCGTGACGGCAAACACACGCTGACACCTGTGACACCTGACCTGACTGCAAAACAAGAGGAGGACCGAGGGGAGTGCAGAGGAATGTCCTAGTAAGGACACCGTACCGCTCCCAGAACTCTGGATACTGCATGACAAAAAGGTTGAAAAAAAAACGTTCAGCACGTACACAAAGAAGTGGATAGATTCTGGGTGCTATTTTCCTTCAAAGATGGTGTTCATTTAGTAAAATTCTAAATAGCAAAAAAAAGAAAAGTGCCTATTAGAATCCCAGATACAATGAACAAGCGAAAGGCATCTGCGAAAGTCTGGAACAAGGGACTTTTGTTTAAGATTACCAATGCGGCATACTTTGCGAAGGGTTGCAACTATATGCTACCCTTCATCAAAGCATCAGTTAGTTTTACAGGTAAAAGGTACACATATACAGTTTGGTCGACTGGAAAACAGAAGAAATGATTAACACACGAACAGGCTCATAGCAATGTTAAAAAAAACATTCACACTGGGGTTTCACCTCCTAGACCGTGGAACCCTGAGGTCGTGATTTGACTCATTCTGGTGTTGTCCCAGCTATATATCTGCAAGGTTGACAACAGTGTTGCTCAATGATTCAAGTCCAAAAAAAAGATTTATGATGTATAAGTTCAGGCCTCATCCCTAAAACTATATCCCACATGTGGTGACTTACGTTCTTGCTAGATATTACAGAAGAGATACAACTATCCTGCTAGATATTACAGAAGAGATACAACTATCCTGCTAGATATTACAGAAGAGATACAACTATCCTGCTTATAAAGTTACAGCATATTAGAGAACATTATTTTTTTCAACTAGTTCCACAAAGTCCTAGGTTGTCAATCTTTGCTTCCGTATTATGAGTATTTCTTCGAGTAAAATTTAGGAAGTAGGTTTTCTGAGGGAGCGCCTTTAATATCTGTTGTTGTCCTCTGTGTTTTAGACCTGAAATAAACACAGAGGAGTCAGTTTGATTTATAGCTGTAAATACAGAGTGATTATTTTTTTACCAGCGTTCTCGGGATTCTGGGGTTCGGATGGATATATGACTCAGAATGAATTTCCTAAGGGATACAACACAATAATGTCAAGTCAAGTCAACAGTTTCCAACTTGGCTGAAGAAGACCTTGGTTCAACTCACACTTCTGGGAAACACAAATCACAGAAGGTTGGAGAATTGTGATATCAACTTCACAGGTTGCCAAACTTCTAAGTCTCAAGGCCCCTAATTGAAAAGGTAGTTTGAACACCTGGTCATGAAGGAGAAACAGGTGCTGAGTAAAAAAAACCCACCGAGTGGGAACAAAAAAAAAAAAAAGGTATACTACTACGCACTGTATTTTGAACAATCGCTCTAAAAATTCTGGAATTGTTCCTTCATATATCTCTAAAATATGTGAATAAAGGGATTTTGCGATGTGCCAGAATATCTCCTTTTTCATAACAAAGAAAATAATAATACAATAACAGCCCTCTGGCTGTGGACACCCCACCTAAATGATGAAGCTTATCATGTATCTTTGTGAACCATCTGAAACTACCTTCAATTCAGTGGCTATTTTATATTCAAGAACATGAAACCACATTAGAATTTGGACATTGGGTGTATTCAACATCAAAGACTAACAGTAAAATGGATGAAAGTTTGAGTAAAAAAAATCCTGAAAAGGCCATCATGTTTTTCTATTTCCATTTGATTCTCATTACCTCGTAAGCAGCCTCTCCTGGCCAGCAGGGGAAGTGTGAGCATGTGATCTCAACATATGTTGATTACGTGTTCCTCCAGCAGCAGTCAGTGGTGTCGCATCTGCGGTGTGAAAAACAGCGTTGGCTTGTCACCATGTGAAGTAGAGGAGTCATATGTGCAGCTGCCTTTTTCACAGTTCAAAAAAAAACTAAGAGAAAAACAAATTTAAAAACTCTGCAGGAGGCCAACACCAGAAAAGTTATCAAAGTGATTCAGACACAATATCAAAGCTTGAGGGCCGGGAGCAAAGACTGCGGCAAGCAGAGCTCATGTTAAGGCTGGCCAGCAGTCCAGTGAACTCTTGTGGACACCTGGGTTTGATAGGTTGGAAGGTGCTTTTTTTTTGCAGGTACCACAAGGCACAGGTAAAGCAGGGGTCCTCAGCCCTGGACCAGGAATGCCACAGGGTCTGTTTTGTTTTTGTTTTCACCTAACATTCAAGAACCAGTTTCACCAGCTTTAACTGATCGATTTAGCACCGTGTAAAAATGGGAAACCCTGTGATTTTCCAGAACCAGAGTTAAGGATCCAGCAATCAAGACACAGAGGTCAACGTAAGGGAGTACAATTAATCACCTGGCCTAAACCCACATTACATTAACATATTTAACACCTGGTACATGACAGTATGTCTAAATCATACTGTTATTATTTGATATAAAGATCATGAATCTACATGTAGTTATGTATTTAGTCATATTATGTAACGTGCATAAGGCAAGGTTTATTCAATGTGAAAAAAAAATATTTCCATTCATTCTATTTCACTGAGAACTACGAATGACTCCTACAGGGGACACCAGAGGCCACTGGTCCCCGTTAGGGAGCTCCAATCTAAATCACTAACGGCTGTTGTTCCCAGGGGAACACACATAGCTGTGATAAGCCAGTCTCCACTATGACTGCACCTTTAGAGGCCTTCTTAAAACGCAGGGATTCGCAATGCGAAACGTACTGTAACGGTCTAAACCGCAAACCGGCTTTAGCCTTTGCCACGCTTTAAAACACAGGTAAGTGCCGTACCAACACCTTAAAGTCAGTTCCACTCAGACCGGCGCCTGCCAGCAGGATCCGTCCGTGGCTGAAACTGCTAAACATTCAAAGTGCAATTTTGATTCCCTGTCGAGCGACAGTGACGTACACGGCAAACAAATAAATAAATAAATCTCCCTGATTTCTTTTTCGCCTACATGACCCGTTATCCTCAGACGGCAACTGATGGATTTAAAAGAAAAGAGTCTCCTGTCACCGGCAGCTCACATAGCACAGCTGCGGAGAAGTCAGATTAAACGCGCTGGGAGCCTGTCAGGTGATATTAAAGCGGCGCTGCAGGCAGGAACGGCTCCTAATCGCCTGCTTTCATTTCTGCGTAATGCGTTAGCGTGTTATTCTCATTAAAACACAATGGTCTGGGAAGCTTTAATTACTTTTGGGGCCCTCCACATCTAATATTCTTTAAATTGCTTGCCAATTCTTACAGAACACTTTTTTCTCCCCCTCTCTCTCTCTCCTTTTTCTATTCCATGGCATCTGTCTAGTTAAGTAATTAACCAGAAAAATAATTAGTAATTTTTTCCGTAAGTTGAAATAAACAAAATTACAGTCGCAGAACAGAACTGACAAGGACAGTTCGTCCATATGGTACATGATAATTCTTTTTCTTTCCCTCTTTTTAATTACAAGAGAGCCGGGGCCTTAGACCAAGGCAAAAGCAGGTCATATTGCTATAGTAACTACTTATTAATAACTTTAAATACACCACAATTCCAGGGTTCAACAGTGGCTCAGTAAACTGATTGCGGGAACTTGACTGCACATAAATGAACAACACGCCGTGTCGTATTTGTTGTTTCAGGGGCACTTCAATAAATAATCACTTACGTTTTGAAAACTCCACTTATATACCACAAGCTCATGCCTGTGGCGTCTGGACCCGAAAACCCCTTCCATCAGCAGCCAGGGAGGGGGACATTTTGTTCCTTCATAACCGCCTTGCCGAGCGTCTCCTGCCACGCGCTTTTTATCCGGCTACCCGCGGCGGGAAAACCTCTTGTCCGCGAGCTGAAGCTGCTCTCGACTCAAAAAAAAAAAAAAAAAAAAAAAAAACAAGACGCGCTGAAAGCAGCAGGGCTCGAGCGCGCCCGTCGGATTACACAGCCCGGCAAGATACGCAAATGACAGCCTCGGCTACAACTGTAGGCTATACTGTATATTCAGTGTTAAAACAGTCTCCTATCTGACTGCGTAAAAATCTTTGCAAATAAAACAAACAAGAAAAATAGCAAATAAACACAAATGTAATTGAAATATTATATTACAGGCAATAGTATACTTTAATAAGTCATTTTATTACAATATAAACAACAAAATAATATATAACAATAGATTCCAGTATGTCTTTAATAAACACATATTGTGCATATGGTACTTGCATTTGTCTTGTATGTTTAACAGTTAAATAATAATAATTGATAGACAGTATTCCTCATGCAGTATTTACACATACTAAGGTTTCTGCTGCAACTATTTTCTATTTTTATTGATATCGAGCCATATCAATAAATGAAATATATTCATATAAATCACTGTTGCTCAAGCATTTCCTACGTAAGACCAACACGTCAGACATATTCAGACACAGGCAGACTGTTTTAAATCACAACCCATCCTTGTCTCCATAGCCAGACATGCCTGAGTCTCCCCTACAAAGAGTGGAGAAATTGCCTGTGTGGCACTATCTCTTTAAATCTGACAAATTGTCATCAAATGTGACAGCTCAGTAGAATAGCTGGAAGTCGACTTTCCAAACAAAGCCATTATTTAGAAAATAAAACTATCAATTATGAACAATTGACTAACGGAACAACTGCATGTTCTAATTTGTCATGTTTATCTCTTCTACGGTTGACTACAGAAGGCGCCTAGTACCCTGACAAGAGAATGGATTATCCTGCCAAAAAAGGGAAAAAAAAGGCCTCTCCAAAGAGCTCTTATCTTAAGAGACGCTCTGCTCATTTTTATGCAAAACAGGCTGCGGATCCCTTCCTGAGTCAGGAGGAAGGCTCGATTTTTAAAATTCATTTACATGAATGCTGTCACATTTTCTTTCTTTTTTAAACACCGTAAGTTTGGAAGGTCACGGCTGAATTCCTGAAGTTTTTTCACCCATCAATAATGGAGATGACCCTCAATAAAAATCATGTGTGGAACACTTCCTTAAATGGCACCATTTATCACTGGCTTGCCGTCTGGGATAATTCATTTCTCATGCGCAGAAGTGAGGGGAACATAGTTTTTTTTCCTGAATCATCCATGCAGCTACTTGGCTCAAAGCAAATGTTTCGAGAACATTAGGGGATGAGGTTCATGCTGGGTTTTCGCTTGGTTGTGATGTAACAATTGAAAAGAGGATTTCCAAGACATTCTTAGAACATTCTCAGACATTCTTGCTAATTGTTCTAATGGGGTTCTGTCAAAGCAACAGAAAAACATTCTGATTATTGATTGGTTGAATGAGGTGTCATGACACCAAAGATGGACTGAGCTATGACAAGCTTTCACTGATTTTTCCACCAATCACTTAAAACCTTACTCCATTGAAAACAACCATTGATTGGTCAGTTACAGGTCACATATGGTAGCTCCACCCATATATTTGTGTTGCCATGACACCTCATCCATCTCATAATCTAGATGATTACTGAAGGTTTTAAAACTGCAGAGTGAAAAGTGCTATTTCATTTCATAGAGATTATTGTATGTATTATTCACGATATTTCAAAATGCAAACATCATAAATAATAAATGCATATCCGTCCCTACTACAAATCATTATAACAAAATAGTTCATAGCCACTTCTCACCACTGGTATCCAGGTTCATGTTAATCACCATGCATCACAACAACACGTCAAACACAAAGGCGTTCGTGCCAAGCTCTTACAGACATCTTTGAACAATTACATAGGCCGTTCAGTAGATTTATGAATGTTTCTGGCAGGTTTTCTTTTATGCAGTTCTTCTTAAGCCATCACTTGTCTTCTATAAGGACACTCCACCCCTGACTGCCCTCCCCCAGCAGAAAAAAGAAACAACAATTGTGCAATCAATAAATGAACAGTGACAACTACTCCACTTTTTTGGTAATAAAAGCTATTTTTAAAACCATCCTGGATCATATTTCAACACTCTGAACTCTGTCCAAATCCAGAAGAGAGGCACGATTTAAGAAAGGACTGAAAAAAAAAAATGAGAGAATAAAGTGAAGTTTTCTGACAAACAAAGATCCAATAAAAGCCCGAGAGTTGCACTCATGTCAGACATCCTGGGAGACTCCCATTTGTTTCCTGTGTCTCTGTAGAGCAATAATAGCTTGACAATGTGCCCTTGGAATGAACGGTTTCAGGTTCACGACAGCTTGATCTCACTGATTGGGGATCGCATGGGATCCCCGTACTGGCTAAAAAAAATAAACAAACACAAATTAAAAACCGTGCTTTTGAATTTAGGAGCTAAACAAAAATGCCTGTAGGGGAGGGGGAAGGGGGAGGGAGGACAAACATAGGAGAAATATGTCCTGTTTTTGTATTCTTCTTCTTCTTAAAATGTATTGCTGTAATATTTCCTGCACCCGTCCAGGGATTTATACATATGAAAATGGTGCACTGTATCAGATGCACAGAAATCCATGCTAAATATAACTTATTACAGTGCATCACCCTTTGTCAGATAAATAAAATAAAGATTGTGGACGAGCATTCACCATAACAGCTCCTCATAGCCATGCATTGATTCCACATTAATACATGTATATCACTGCATGGTACTCATTGCACTGTGTTATAAACTAGTTCACTACAGTGTGCTGAAATTTATTTGTATTTAATATCGGAATGTAGTTTGTGCTACACCACTGAGGAGGCAGTCCGATCAGTATTAATTACATTTAATTTTATTTACAGGTTTCGTCCACATTTGTTTGATTTTCTGTTCCAGTCTTAGGATGACATCAGGGGTACCGTTAGATTTACTGGAATAGCACAGTCCCAATTGGCTGATTGCAGTGTTCACATTACAGATATAGGGTAATGAATAACCCTGGTATACTGGTTTGCATGACATCACTTACAGTGGACGGCTATGACATCATAACAATGAGCCTGACCAGTTTCTCCCTCTGAAGTGGTAGCAGTGCTCAGTTAGCTACTTTTGACCAATCAGGATGTTGAGGGGTCAAGGAATGAAATGATAAACTGCCCAAGCCAATCAAATCTATATCTATCCCCAGAAATCTGCTTGTACCAATCAGATTACAGCAGGCTTATACCAGAAAAATGGAAGCTGGACGCTCTGGACAGGGAAAGGGCCCAAAAACTTAGACGAAAAGTTGCAAAGTGCACCGCTTGAAACTAACACCTACCAAGCCATCAAATTTGGGTAAATTGTCAGGCAATTTAAGTCAGCCTTAACGGGCAATTTAGCAGGTGCTCAGCCTTCAACATTCAAATGAAGTGCCTCTCTGAAATTAAGGTATGGCCTATGTATAATTAGCTTTGCGCTGTTGAGCTCTGCCCACTGAACAGAGACAGCGCCGCGCTGAACAAATGGGTCCACTCATGCAATACTCATGCAATACTGGTTTTGTTTTCTGAAAGAAATGTAGTGTGGCTGCTACAAACTCCAGGGGACGAGTGAATTTGTCCAAGCACCAGCCACACTGGATGGCTCCCAAAACACAGATGACATGAAATGCCCCAAGCTGTCTTGGCTGTTACACGTTCTTATAATCCAAAGGTTTCTGGATTGTGATTGAATAACACAGGGCTTGAACACTGTAAACAAGTCGTTTTTAAGGGAAACGAACAGAAACACAAAGACAAGATATAATTGGTTTGTGAACTAAGGGGCAGGGACCTAAGCCAGGGGAACCAATCAAACAATTGTTTGAAGGGACGTGAATAAAAAGACAAGATATGATTGGCTCAGTGAGCTTAAAGGGCACCAATCCCAACCAAGGGAACAAATCACACTGTTACTCAGATCCAAAGGATGTCATGAACCCCACAATGGGTGGAGTTACAATGAACTCAACAGTGGGCAGGTAGAACACAGTAGCTCCACCCATTTGTGATGTCATGAAAAGTTATTCTCCCGTCATTTGTGACATCACTTCATATATTAAAAATTCCCATGTCAAATCATTCTTCTAAATAACAGTCACATAAAGGCAGCAGAAAAAAAAACACGGAGACCCCACTTTTTGTAATCTTTTGTAGGGTTGAACAAAAGATTTTATTCTAAGTTCTCACAGCAAGGACAGCAAGACAAGGACACCTAGATGGACATTAAATACAGGTAAATTCCACCATTTTTCCAGAAAATTGTCCACCACACCATAACAGAGCCAGCTGAACCCCTCACTGTCACAACACTTGTGGTTGTGTTTTTTGTTTTTCATATCTGTGAATCTTAGTACTGGGTCACTAGAACACCACTTCACATAACGGACCCTTGCATGTTCACACATGAATCTACTGTAGTGTACTTACAGTTTGAATAGTGCCAGGCATGACCAGCTTAATTCCTAAACAAACAAATTATAAGATGAAAAGATGGCAGCAGTGCCGATTTTCAAGTTTCGCCCCACGCACCTGGATCTCATTCCCTAACTGGAATGATCTACCTTAATGAGACAGTCCGATAGAGCATTGCAAATGCTTAACTTCCTCATGGTAAACCAACACTATTGATGACTGGCGGCCTTTAAAATAAAATAAATAAATACATAACTAATAAATAAAAAAGAATAATCAAACAGATTCACAATCAATTGCATGTTGCCTTTTCAAACCTGATCACAAGGCAGCAGTCAAGCCGTAGTGACATTGATCGGGGCTCAACCTGGTCGGCCACTCAGTGGCAGACATCTTAGCAATCCCCACATGCGAAATTTTCAGCAATTTGTACAAACCCACCGCAAGATAATGAGAGCGACCTAAGACCCGCACCAACAATCAGCACTTCGATTGTGTGTAATATGTATTATTATCCGAGAGCAACCGTCTGCGTGTATATCCAGTCAATCAGGGCCAACATAACACAGGCGTGTATGGATATAGCTTCATACTAACATGCAGTGTGACACACGCCGAAACAGCAAGCAAACAGTTTACACACTGCATGGTAAAACAAATATTAACAAGTTATTAACTGATCAATAAAACGGATCAACATGCATGCTATTCGCTTATAAGTGAGAATTATGAATGAACAAAGCCAGTTGGGATATGCGTTACAGCAGAAAATGCTGACCCATACATGCTGCGTTTCCTTTGTTTTTAAACACTGAGAGAGTGAAACATAATAGGCCAAATCCACATCAATACATGACAAAAGTAAAGAAATCTAACAACTGGCCAATGAGGGAAGACAGACGTCTTCTTAAAATATAATTGACAGCTGTGTGATTGTGCGAAACGAGCATCCAGAAACTACATTATGCTGTAAATATTAAGACATTCATTCATTTTCATTTTCCTTAATTGATTTCAAAATGATTGCAGCTCTGTTGCAGTAGATTTGGTTTTTATGTCACCTATAGGGGCTGGAATGCAGAAAATAGCATATTTTTTTGCTAAAGATTTTTTTAAGATGCTGAAACCTTCTGAGCCCTGAAAAAAAAATCTGTAAATAAATAATGTAATTGATAAATAAATGAACAGATGAATAAATTAATGCAGAAAACTTCAATAAAAGAAGGAACACAGAACTAATTAACGCAATGTTTTCTTCGCAGTCTTTTATTTATTGGATTTGCACAGGCAGTTACTCTTGGCTCAATGATCTTAAAAGATGGAAGTTCACCACATATAACCCTTAAGCACGGTTTTCTATGGTGTAGGGGTCGTATATCCAACACAAGACAAAGTGTCCACACACATCAACAGTCAGTTAGTCTCAAATTAAAATAATGTCTGCTATAATCAGGGATTATAGCAGAGATTAAAAAAAGCAGAGATTGTAAAGCAGAGTCATTCAGATCACTAAACCAGCACCCTTTTGGGATCCTGGCACTTATTTTTTCAACCAATCAGATCAACTGCACTAAGGGACCTGACCAATGTCTGAGCTGCCCTACCACTAGTGCGGAGACCTCTACTACAGTGAACTCTGTTGCCAGACGATAACATGGATACAATGTTACTGTGTGTGGCTGTTTTCTTTATTAGTTTTTTATGGTCAAACAAGTAGTATCAGCTACAGCTGGCAAAAGTGACTCTATTTCTCCAAGACAAATGCAGAGGCCATTGGTCTGTCATGTAGTGTCAGTAGTACAGGCTGATTCTGAGTTTGGATTATGGGGATAGAGTCTTCTGATCTCTCCAGGTCTGACTCCAGACATACGTAGTAATGGCGGGGTGGATAACCACATAAAGTTTATCTAAAAAAGTGATACCGTCATTAAAAAAAAAAAATCTCATCTCAAACAACCTGATCATGCAACTAAATGCCAACAAGAAGCATTTTGTCTTGAATTTAATAACAATATTCTGAAATTGAGCCTAAAAAAACCCTGCATGATGTAAAATCCTCAAAAGGTGAACCTCAGAAAGCTTGACCTTATATCTTTGCTTTGCGACTAAGCGACAGCAGGAAAACAGGTCCAAAGACACACAGGTGGACTGGACTTGTTGTGGATTGCCTGTAGGTATGAGCATGTGTGTGCCTGGGCCTGTGATGGATTGGTGATCTGTCCAGGGTTTCCCTGCCTTTCTCCCGATGCATGCTGGGATAGGCTACACCACCCAGCCACCCTAGATTATTGATGGAATGGATGAAACTAAAACAGGAGGATACTGAACTTAAAAGAAAATTACCTGTTATAAAAGACTGCAGATAAAATAAAAACATGACCTTGTATATTTCTTTGTGACTTAACAGCCAAAAACAGACATCTTTTTTGCCACAGTTTAAACAGCCAAATTTTGAAATGTCAACAAAAATATATGTAACAAAAAATACATCCTTTAAAAACCCTGACTGTATACCTTCATTTTGCAACAACAACATAAACAAAATATACTGTATTAGCTGAAAGTTAAACAGCAGGATTCGGAAGTATGAGGATTTTTTTTTTTAAAGTAAAATAAATAAATAATCATTTTGTATGAGGCCTTTTGACATTGCATCCGGCTTCAGCTGTTTATCGCAGAGGAGCAGAGCACAGCCCACAGACATGGCTGTGTTAATAACGCGAGGTGCTTTTTTGGAGGGCTCAGACACATATGGCCCACGCCCACGCTCTTACACACACGCTGTTAGCCAGGGCTCTGCCAGACTGCTGCAAGGCAAGGATAATGGGGGGGGGGGGTGGGGGTGGGGGTTGGGCTCAATATTAAACAGATAAGGAGAAATAAACATGATTTATATACATCATATACAACCCACCCCCAACCCGCCAACCACCCAAACACACCCCACCCCCCACAGACAGACACAAAGATATGCACACACACACACAGACATATACACACACAGACACACACACGCACACAGACGTCATGCCTGCTTCCACTCAGAGCTCAGAATATCTCTTCAGCCAAACTTGGTGCCGATGCAGAGCTGACCAAAAGCCAACAGAATAAGTGGCTACAGCAAAGGTAAATTGTTTCAAACAAATAACTTTCTCTAATGT
The DNA here is from genome assembly GCA_022829145.1 of Albula goreensis. Lineage (NCBI taxonomy): Eukaryota > Metazoa > Chordata > Actinopteri > Albuliformes > Albulidae > Albula > Albula goreensis. The sequence continues at coordinate 3,153,460 of CM040762.1, forward strand.
GTGTGTGTGTACTATTTTTGTTTTCACATGTCAGGTGAGCATTTCAACTAAAAAGACAAAATAACACATCTTTTCCTCGGCATAAACTTATACACACACACACACACACACACACACAAACACACAAACACACACAAACACACATACTTTAACATAAACTGTCTGCATCATAAAGGGAAGTTTTAAACCATGTAGTTTGACACATGAATATAATGAATAGGAAAACAGGCCCTTATCAGCTGTGTGCTGTCAGCTTCTCATGGCTGTGTGACTAACAGAATGTACTGACACTGTGGGGATTGTATAAAACACAGAGCGCCTCGGGCCTGCCTAATGCAATGTAATGTAATCATCAAAACCCTCGTCTCATTTCCTGAAAAGTTTTCTCTTTTCCAGTTTTATATATATATATATATAATATATATATATATGTAAATAGACGATGTGTATGTGTATATGTCTAGACAGATACACACAGACAGACACACACATATGTGTGTGCATATGTGTGTATACATTGTATACACATACAGAGCTACAAACGCTCATGTTGTCATGGTCACACACAGGTGCGTTGAAAGCGGATATGATAGGATGTATATGGCTCCAGATCAGTGCTCGGTCTATAGGACGAGTGCAGGCAGCTGTGATGTGGAAGAACTTCTTCCCCTCAAATTTGCCGGATGGCGGTGCCACCCCCATCAGCACGTTCGTTGCCGGGACGACCCCCCGGAGGAAGATGAGTCACCGCGAGCGCTGTCTCGCAACAACCACGGAAACGCTGCCGCATCAAAAACCCTTTACTCGGAAAATGCCATAACCGGCCGAGTTGCCCGTCAGACCCGATGTGAGAGTTTGTCTTTGCTCTTCATTTGTTTGTTTGCTTTTTTTTCCTTCTTCTTCTTCTTTCCTCCTTCTGCCCACGCTCAGTCTAACCACAGTGGACTTTGTGGGACACAAGCGAAAGCCCCTCTTGGTTCACTTTGTGTGTTAAGAATGACGTCAGAAAGTCGTCTGGCATTAAACATTGAAACAATACCCATCTTTCCCCTGCTGAACCGTGCCACATTGTTCACTCTGGGAAGACTCAAAGGAGCTAGAGAAATAACAATATACAAGTATTCTCTGTGCTTTGAATGTGGCCTTGACTAGCTGCATGATATGACAGAAATCTATATCAATAATCTTCCTTCAGGAATGGAGAAATATTTAGAGAAATATCACAATATATGCATTTATAAGAGATGAGAAAATATTGTTTAAGAATTCTGAATGGTAATTACAGGTTTTGGACAAGTTAAGCTCCCAAGAAAGCCTTTGGAGATTAACCTATCAAGCTCTGAATGTTTAATTCGGCTTTTTCAGAGTAAAATGGCCGAATTTTTAGCTTGTCAACCTGACTGTAGGCCGCAAAATATCACAATATGAAACAGTATCACAACTTAAAAGTATTATCACAACATGATGAAAATTAATACATTTAATGAACTTTAAGCGGCCAATCTCAGAAACCTCCCCTGCACTTGTTTTTACTTTGGGGAAAAAAGAGCCTGTATAACAGTAATTCACAGGCATTTGTTGTATATTGAATGCAGTCTTTGACTTTCTGTGGCCCCGTGACTTTCGAAGGAGCTGCACAAGAACACATCGAGCGTTTGGGTATTGAGTGGGGTGGGCCATTGGAATGTTGCTAACGTCAGCATACACAAATATGAAATACAAAAATATAGGTAAGCAAAACTGTTCAATGCTTCATGTATGTCAAATTGCACTGCGCACACTGGGAGATGTTAATCACAGAAAGATCTGTGATTTAGTAAGTACATGTAAAACGTATGGAATCTGACCTTATTTTTTTCAAGGTAATTCCACAAAACCACTCCACTGCAATGGTAAAATGTATATTTTTAATGTAGAATTTGCACATTAAAAAGGAGTACATGCTCACCTGGTATATTTCATGGCAGATGATGAAGGTCAAGCACCGAAACATCAATAAACGTGAACTTATGGAGTTTTTTTTTTTGCAGTATGCAGTTGTTAATTTAGTTTGTCTTCTCTCTACTTTGCAATCTGCACAAAGCAACAGACTTGCTATTGTAGCCAATGTATTTATTGCCATTTCAACTCCAGGTTTTAAAGAAACGATGAGGACATTTCTGGCTGAGCATGTAATCCTCACGGTTTCATGAAGCATATGTGATGCCACATCATAAAATGTTTATAAATCCGGTTTACCCTCATGAGAGCTCAGGAGCTAAGAGAAACTGAGGATAACATAGCAGAAATGCGCTATGCTAGTCTTCAAATTCCATTTCATTTTTTGCCTGCACGCTTTAACAAAGATGTTATAGCTTAGTAACAAAAGCCTTACATATTCTTGGGGAAGACATTAGGAAAAAGTACATCGTTTGAAGTGGGGCCCATTTGCTTGTTTTCAGATATTCATTAAAAACACATTCCTATGATTATGCACATTGCATGTAAAATATGCTATATTATTTTTTCATTAAAGCTTCCTTTATGAAATGTGCCAGAGGGTTCTTGGGTATGTCCAACAAAAAAAAAATATTCAGAGACGTTCACTTTCATTCTGGCAACTTGACTGACTTTTGCTTTCCTTCCAAAAGTAAACATTTTCCAGCTCTGAGCAGATACAGCTGAATTACATTCTGACATTTTTGATTGACAGCCATGAGGTAATGTTATTATCACCGTCTTTCAATTAGCTTACACACATCATAACCCTCAGAAGTGTCTACTTGCCACTTTGGGTGGGCTTTCAGTTACACACACACACACACACAAACAGCCCACACAAACAAATGCATGCCAGTACTCATTCACACACACACACACACACTCACACACACACACACACACACACACACACACACACACACACACACACACACACACACACACACACACACACACACACACACTCCAGAATGTGCACTCACATCTACACACACACACATAGAATGCTCATGCTCATACCCACATACACATAGAAACACACATGTGAGCTTGCACACACAGACACACACACAGGCACATAGAGACACACACATGCACAAACATGTAAACACACACACACACACACACACACACACACACACACAGACACACACACACACACACGGGTGCACATGCACGCACGCACTCACCCACGGTACCCTTCAGCAAACCAACACCTGACTCTTCGCGTGACCGTCGTTTTATCTCGTGACTCCCTCTATCGGTTAATATTCCGCCTGACTACACCATTCACCAGCTATCAGCAGGCACTGCTATTGATTACATTGGAAGGTCTTAATGACCTACGACTGGAAGAACCACCACAGGAGCGCAAATTTCTTATTCAATCTGAAGTCATAGTTTTGCCCTGAGAGATTGCGCTATAAATCAATCAGGCTGTTCGAAGGGTGGCGGGGGCTAGACTGGGGCTTGTGGGGGGGTGGTTGGGAAGGGCGGGGGGGTTCAGTGCATTACAATAACGAGAGCTCTACATACATCACAGCCAATCGATCCTGCCCCTACATCACAGACAGAGCATGAAAATGACCGGTACTTGCTGAAAAGTAATGAACAGCCTAGCGGCCTAGCATTCCCACAGCACTCATACATATAACTATATAAATATGTATACTTTATGTTATTTACTACATGATAATTGTAAAATGTTACAAGTAGAGATGTTTTACGTTTCATACTGCATCATATACAGAAGATTATATACAAGTTATAAATATTTATATATATGAATAAAAATTCCCTGGGTTGCTATTTTGTGATTTGTGCTTCAGAATTCCTGAAGTATTTTCATTGGCTGGCTGTTCATTGGTGTCTTAGCACCCACCTCTAGGCAATGGTGATTTTTCATGCTGAATTGGTGATGAGAGGTGGGGGAAGGGGGGTCTAAATGTCCTGACAATTGCGGCAACAGCTAGAATAACATTCAGGTTAGCTGACTTAGTGCTACGTTGGGCTATTCGGGTTGCACCACCAAACAGTGTGACATTAAAAACATTCCAAGGCCTCACACATACATTTGGATTAGCATAATTTGCCCCAGATTCCATAGGCTCTGGGCATTTGGTGGCTTGGACCTGTTAAAAATGCCTTCAGGTGCCACACATAGTAAGGGCACGGTTTTGTGGTGCAGATATGGGTCCCACAGCTGGGTGTTAGAGTCCCTGCCATCACTGGCTACAGCAGGACGTCCACATTAGTAATGCAAAATCTGGCTCAGCTTCACTGGGGCAAGTAGTGGTTGATTGACAGAACTCATCAGTCTCATCACTCTCTGGCACCCTCCCCTGGCCTGCTGGATTCCTGCAGGCTTTGTGATTTACAGTTGCTCCTGCATTTATCCTATATTCAAACAAATGGTAAAATTGGAATTCCGCATTTTTTTGTATATTTGTCCACTAACTGTGTGGTATACTGATCTTGATTGTATATTTTATCTTAATACATATTTAACATACAGCCATTCCCCAACGTACGTCCGAGTTCCATTCTGACCAACCGGTCGTATGTTAGCATTGCTTGTTGAAGTCGTATACCTGTACAGAATTCTTTTATCCTACTCAATTTCTATCATGAATATCTCCTTTTTTTTATTAACCAGCTTTATTCATTGACATTTTATATGATTCTGTATGTTTTTTTTACATTTTATTTAAGATTCGTTAGTTCATATTTTATCATTTTTATTTATTTTTTTTGGGTTGTATGTACGGCGGGGGAAGCTGTATGTCCTTTCCCTAAGTGTGCAGAGGAGCACCCATAGCATCCTGTTTAGCCCCAGTTTGTGTTCAGGCTGTCAGCTGTGAAGTCCCAGCACCATTTTGCAAGGTCTGCTTTGGGCTCAGCTGTTGTTTGTGTTTGTTTATTTATTTCTCTATGGGGAGAAAAAAAAAACCTTTTTGAACTGATCAGGAGAAGACAGAACATTTGGAGATTTGCCATGCCAATTCACCAACCACCCCCCCCCCACGCAACCCCAACCCCCACCTCCTCCACCTATTGCTTTTTGTCGCCCTCCAGAACAACTGGGTGAACTAACATAGGCGAGGCTGCCTTCTGATTTGTTTTTTTTCCCCCTAAGATTTTTGTTATTGTTGTTGTTGCTCTTTTTAATCTTTTCCAACAATTTCACTCTGAGCAATGCTCTGAGAGAGAGAGAGAGAGAGAGAGAGAGATAGAGAAAGAGAGAGAGAGCGAACGATAGAGAAAGAGAGAGAGCCAGCCAACTGTTGCAGTCCTTATTTACATTCAGCCATTTAGCGGAAGCCCTTCTCCTGAGTGACTTACACAGTTTACATTTTTTTTAATAGCAGTGGAAATTCCACTGAAGCGATTGCGGTAAAATTGCCTGCTCCAGGGCACAGCCTCAGTGCCTTCTCCTCCGATCCTGCAGCCTCTGAGTTACAAGTTGAGATCCGTTACCATCTCACTACACTGGCACAATTACTGGCCTTATCAGTCGAACTGCAGTGAGACATGCTTTAGCACAGATTACCTTAGCTTACCTTTACCTTACAGGCCTACTTAGCCCCTCCTGACATTATCCTAGCTATATATCACATCCTGTCATCCCAAAATTGACATGTCAGTAACTGTGTGACTATTTTGACTGCAATTCCAAGATTACACCTGAGTAAATACTTAAAAAACAGAAGCAGAGAGCGGTGATGTAGGATGTGGCATTCGTCGCTAATTCACTGGGATGAGTTGTTGAGGGCCTACAGGCGAAAGATCCACCAGTTTCAATTGACGTGGTTGTGGCCTCAAGTCTCTGGGTGGCTCATGCAGCAAAGACGCTCGTTCTGAAAACAAGCACGAACTCTGCAACCAAGCGTTCGCCGCCCAGCCGCGACATTGCCAGCTATAGCCTGAGGTATGTACTGGCGAGGCCACACCTGGCACATACTCAAAGGGGAATGATAATGGGCGAGCTAGCTAGTTACCACAATTTTGTTGCCTCTAGCAGCCACTACTGGTCAGGTGGGGCATTCATAGATACATAAACGGAGTGCATGCTGACCTCCTAATCCTCTGATGGCACGGGCACTATATGTAACTGGAAGTGTGCGTGTGCGCTGTGGACAGAAGCAACATCATTCACCATGGGAAGATTAGTCGTCATGTCAAGTTCAGCTGAATTCATGGTAGAAAAAAAAAGGTAAAAAATTGGGGATAACTTTTTTTTTTTAAAAAAAAGCACGCTAATATTCACAATACATAATAACATATAATGATGAGATGGCTATTCAGCCCGACCATACTGGCCATTTGCTGGCCAATGCAGAGCTGAGAGCTGACCATCTGGCTGCTGCACACACAGGCTGCGCAGTGACCCTGTGTCGTTTCTGTTTTCAGCCTGACTTCTGCCCAAATCCCCATTTAACACATCTTTATTTGCACTTCTCAGTACAGTCCAGTCAAAAGGCATTCACATTTACTGTCTGTGGTAGCTCTACAAACTGTATTGCAATGCAAGGCTGGCAAACCCCAGTCCTGGAGGTCCACAGTGTGTGCTGGTTTTTTGTGCCCACTGACCACTTCATTTATCAATTAGCACAGTTGTTTATACACTTAACTCCCTTCACATAGCTCAGAGGATGAGAATTTTAGTCGCTGTTTATAAGGCGAAAAGAAGAAAGCAGCATATCCTATAGCTCTCAAGGACCAGGGTTGGCCAGCCATGACCTAATGTTATTATATACAGTACCATGGTACAGATACATTCTGTTTAGTTTTCAGAATATTTCCATACGCAACACGGCCCCTGCACTACATGCACTATAACAATGTCACATTCTCATGTTCCAGCTGATTACAGTGTGTGTCGTGCTAGCTTGCATCCTGCGCGTATGGAGAGGAATGTTCACTACGGCAAAGGGCTTTTCTAGGTCCACCTCCGCCCCCAAAAAAAAAAAAGAAGTTGTCAGAATGCGGGTGGCTGTGTGCGTTTGATATAGCCTTTTTGCCTCTGGCACTTTCTCCCTTCCTGTTTCATCCACGAGCCTCACTCCTGCGTTCGGTTAATTGCATGGAGCTCTGCCGAGCGCAGTGACAGACAGCCATGCGATTCCTTCTGCAGCATCACCCGTCTGCAGCGATTATGTTTACACAGCAAATCGGAAGGTCAGTGCTGTTGACACAAACATACATACACATTCACGCACGCACGCATACACGCTCACTCACACACACACACAGGTTCCTTCTCTCTCAACTTTGACATTTTGCACTCTGCAGTGCTCTGGCTACACATTATGACATCATAATGCCTGAGGTCAGAGGTTAGCCTCCTGTATGACTCACACTCTGCTGATATTATAATATTAAGTAACGCAACAAGAGGAAAGGGAAGCTGAACACAAAAGTCAGGATTAGCCACAGAGGTCTGGCCATACTACAGCTTAGCAGTTAGCTGCAGGAACTAGACTGTACATTTTTTAAATACAAAAACATACATGTCCACATTCTGAGGACCAAAGGAAGATATGTGCTGAGAACAAAAATCAAACAGGAAAGACAACCAACAATTCAGGAGGAATCGTCACAGATCACCGTTTCTGATCATTTTTAGCATCTTGCCACCTCTAATGAGCACCTGAAATTAATGAAATTCAGAATAAAAGCACCTCGGGTAATCTAAGCTACTCAAAAACTTCATGGAGACATTTCTCAGTTTATGGATCCAGACAAAGTCCTTATGGACCGTTTTAAACAGTGCTGGTGCGATAATGCCGGAATCAATTTGCACTCATTCACAACCATAAAAGGGAAAGTTTTGGACCTGCTTTCATTACTGTAACATGAAACAGCAAACAAATAGCAATATAAACATTTCACTGCATTATCATTTAGGCTTTCAACTGAAATGACAGAGAATGAGCTTGCATAACATGTAGCACAAAAAGATACTCAGGATTAAATGAGAAAAAGAAATTAACCAATATATTCCAACACCAGACCCTTCGGCCACATGTGATGGGGTTTTTTTTTTCTTTCTTTTTTTTTTGATCTTTTGAACGTTTATGAATTTTCACGGTTTGAGAACTATCGCAGTGTCTTCAGAGAGGGAGACTGAGGATTTGCATAATCAACAGTCAACTGGAGGAGGCTCTAATGTAGGTCCCTGCTCCAAGGTGTAACTGTTGTCTGTTTTTTTCTTTCTTTCTTTTTTTTTTTTTCAGTGAACAGAAGCAACTTCAAATCGGCTTCTGCTAAGGTTTGTTAATATGTCAATTTCATTTCAGACAAAAGACGCCGACTCATTACAGAGATAATTGCTTTGCCTAGATCCCTGAGCATGGGAGAAGATTTCTCCAACTAAAATTAATTACGTTTTATTACTTTTGAGAACTGAATATGTGAGAATTAATGAAAGAGGTTACTAAAATTAGATTTCCTGGCACAACGGATTACACAAAACTACCCCACTCTCCCCACCCCAGATACCCCCCCTCCCCCTTGGGTAAAAATAATCATGACGATCCTGACAATGACAGTAGCCGAAATAGCCATGAGTCACTCCTGGTCTTAATTTTGGAGATTTTGTTAATTGGTGATTAAACTGGTGCAATTAGCAAGATGCTCACAGTCACAAGGAGATCTCTGTCAAAACAGCAAAAAAATAAATAAATAAAATAAATATAAAACATTAAAATGGCCTGTCATTAAGATAAACAACTTCCCAACATGGTACATTTTTATTTTGTTTGTTTTCCATTTCATACTTCATATAGGCTACATGTTCCTATAGCCTGGAGGTGAAACACGAAAGAAATGTACTGAAAAGAAACAGACTGGGAATAGACTGCCGCAGATAGCCCAGTGCCTCTCAGAGCGCCTTCATTGTGCAATAAATTAAGTGCTTCCCACAAAGTGAAGTTTCTATCCGGTGGCTTCAGAAGAGCTGAATCCTAACTATAAATATAATTTGATGAAAAAAAATCTTCCAATATCCCCCAAAAGAGTCGTATGAGGAGAACCAAGAGTGACACTACAAAGTATTCCTGTCTTTGCTGCCGCTGCTGCTGTTATTGCAAATTTACATTATATTAACATATGTGGTATTTTCGTCCCTGTCAGTCAAACAGATTCACCCTCGTTTTTTAGGGTGATTCACACTTCTCGCGAAAACTTTCACATACTCATATTTATTCGTAACCACCGCAGGAAAACGTGTTTGTACTTGGTTACAAAGGGGTTTGCCTGCGCTTTATTGAAGCTAACGCAAATAGAAGTACGGCAGTCGGCACAAAACGACGCCACCTTTCAATTGAATGCACATATCGCACATCCATGTCCTAACGCATAGTCCCGGAAACGTTCTGATTTGAAATTAAATCAGAAATCTTGAAGAAAAAAAAGCCTAAATGATACCCCAACGTATAGAAATATGGAGGCAACAATTAGTGAATAATTACCCTTTCACAAACAGTTGTTATGCATATTGGTACGGTACCCTTACCTGGGTCTTTCGAATCTATCTTCCAAAAAACATTTCTTCAGGTAAACGAATACAACTCTGCCAAGAGGTGCGCGATAATTCAGCGTTCATTTCGAAACTCTGTATTCCTACGCTTTTGTTTTTGTTTAACGGCATTAACTGTTTGTTAAGTGTAGTGAAATAAGATCATGAGGAGTGTCCCAGACGGTAAAAGCCTCTCCTGTAGGAAATGGCAGTCCGAATTAAGCGCTTTATGGAAGCTGCTGTATTTCATAGATAGCGTTGTTCGGGTAATGAGTTCTGACACACACAATGTACCGATTTATATGTGGGAAAACATACAAGTATATCTCAGTCAAAACGGTCCAAGATAAGGCACCGGGGCAAGTGCGTGGCATGTGTTCAAATCCATGGCGGGAGTGAAACACAACGCAGCATTCTCGTGAAATAATCACACACACATTCCTTGCCTTGTTTGTATTTAACCCTCGCTCTATACAGCATGTGTTCAACTAAATACACTTGTTCTGTTAAGACAATTCATTGTAAAGCAAGGCGAGGTTGATGCATCACTTCAACTAGCTGTCATTTTCAGCTTAACGTGAACCCGCACAAAATACGCCAACAAAAGAAATAGAAAATTAAATAAGTACAGTGCATAGTTTCTGTAGAACCTTGCGAACCCACAGAAAACAGAACGGCAGTATATGACTAGCACAACAGAACTGCTCGACATTCAGTTAGTGGCACCTGTCTTTTAAAATGACTCCTTTTGGGAAAAAAACCTTCGACAATATTGCATTCATTCCATAACAATTGCAATTCCTCAACACACACGCACACACGCGCGCGCTTCACAGAACATAATAAAACAACGAGCCAGCACTCGCCGAGTAAACAATTAACTAACCTGTTTTTATGCAGCGAGAAGAGGGTTCTATCGAAAACGTAGGAGAAACGCCAGCCGGAGAATTAACACAGTGGCGCATTGGAATCATCCCACGTTCGTTTAAATTTCCTCCTATTGCCACCTCGCTCACTGTACGCTCAGCTTCTCTACAGCTCGCGAGCCTGTGTGTTCCTTACCTGAAGGGCATCTCCAACGACTGCAATTAGCTGCCAAGATTTCATTGTGGTGGGACACTGAAAAAAATAGACAAGGAAAAAAAAGTACCTCCTGTATATCTCTGTGGAGGTAAAGCGAACGCCGAAACAGAGAGGGAGAAAAGGAGAGAGAGAGCGATGTTGTGTTAGCGAGAGAACTGTATCCACGTGCTACCAATATAAATGACCAGTCAGACCTCGCTGTCACTGTTTGCTGATGGCTTCTCAGGGTTGCTGCGCTACTGCCATACCTTTACACACCCCTCCCTGCCGCCTGACTGTCTGTTTTATATCACCCCCAAATGAGGATTAAACGACACGAGGAGGATTATATCCGAATATAAAACCGCGATACAATGTGTGTATATATGTGCCTGACACACACTCTTATCCACTGCGATTCAAATAGCTAGCATTCTTTTTCCGTCACCAATTGAAACTGCGGAACGTTCTACTGCTGCGGTTAAAGCGCCTTGCTCCTGAGTGCTCAAGTGCAAGGCCTTACCTGAGAATTAAACCCGTAATCGTCCTGTGCCAACTCCACACCGTCCTTCACCCCAGTAAGTAACCCACCATCCTCACAGACCTCATCTTAGTAATTAAATCAGTTCTGTATCAATGTTAAAAGTTATCACCAAGTGGAGTGACGCCACATATTAAATATCGATTATCCAAAATAAACATAGCCTATAGCCAATCAACATTTCAAAGGTGTACATAATAAATAGGAATTACCCAATTACCCAATTAACAACAATTCGATTAGTGACCAGTGTGTAAACACTTGGCACAGGGCGGTATACCGCAAAGATAGCTTACCAAGTTAGTTGGTAACATTGGTAAACATGCTGAGGTGCAAATATTTAAGATCTCAATAGATTTTTTAGATAGCATACAGATACTCATTAACTGTCCTTGAGTAACTGTTTTGAGCACATTACATTGATTAAAGGTATTCTGTTTAATTAACAGAAAAGTCTATTAGTCTTCAGAAGCCAAAGTTAGCTTAATAACCAGTGAACTGAACTTGTGGTCCTGGTCTAAAAATTATGATGCATAAATTGTCTTGGATTTAGAGGCGTGTTTGTGTCCATAACACCTGGTGGGCTCTCTCATTTGATCAATTTAAAGCAAAACCTTTAAAAAAAACCGAGGAAAATGCTGAGTCCTTAGTTTGCACAGGGAAGCTGCCACAGGGTTTATTTTTTAATTATTGTAAAGGTGAATTAGCTGAGAACTCAGTCTGGGCGCTTCCATTGTGCTCCTGAGCGCGGGACTTGCTTCAGTGAATCTCCAGTTTGATAACACCAGCCAGTGTGTGGAAAAAGTAAGCCGCACAAGCCTTCTGCAATGCCAAACGCAAATAAATAATAAATAACTTGCTGATCAGGCCTTATGGAGGCATTTGTGTGAGCTGGACCCCACTGCTTAGAGCAACAATATATGAAATATTATGAATTTTATTTATGAGCTTAGGGCATGGCCTTATCCAAGGAGCCTGCATAGCTTTGCCATTTTATTTCTTTTACATTTTATCTCTTTATGCAACCGAGGTGAAGGTTAAAGTGCTTTGCTCAAGCGTGAAGCGGTGGTGGCATCACCTGGGACTGAAACCTGAAACAGGCTGGTTATGACTCAAGATCCCTCACCTAAGAGCCATCAGCACATTCAATAGGAGGGATTTTCAGAAAAAAAAAAGCAAGGCTTGGGAAAATAAATGAGTTTCAAGGTTTTTGAGAGAGAGTCATCTTTGTACTGTCAGATTTTATTCCTTTTTTCTTTCTTTTGCTTCTTCTTGATTTTCACAAGGGCTGACGTTCGACAGGTCAAGATCGTCTCCTCGGCTGTGCCCCCAAACCCAACTCTGACTAATGAGATCATGCAGGGCCTCTGCGACGGTCAAAATGGCTCCTCAGCGTTAGCCATGAATCCCCCCAATTTGGCCATCAATGACAATTACAGTCAAAAATGCCATGTCAAATTTTGACAAGCTGCAGACAGTCGAGACACAGATTTCAACGGGTCAACTTAACGCTCACAATACATTACGAGTTTTCCATATTCTGAAATGAAAGTGAAAAATGATTTGGGAATTATGTGTGGTGTAATGGGACAACAGACATTTATGCTTGGTGATAGAGGGACATCTGTCCATCTCTCCATATGTGTACGCATGTAGTATGTCATCATATGTAGTATAATTTCATAGATATAATATTTTAATGTTATGTGTTCTTGGTGTTGATGGTGTGTTTGATAGAGAAAACAGTTCTGTCAGAACTTTGAGCCAAATTCTTTTTAACTAGACACGGTTGATGTTAGAGACAGAGAACGAAGACATTAGATTGTTTTCATTAACTGGATGGAAAAAACCATCGATGGCATTGGCTACCTGCAGCTCTGCTGAGTGGAACAACTGTAGCTGTACCAGTCAATTGTTTTTGTTTGTCATCTGTCTGTTCCGAGCCTTGTCCCCACACATTCTGTCACGCCTACAGTCGTACCGTCAAGACAATGGAGAGTACAGGTTTGTTCAGCTCCTTTCTCTACAGTTTGCACCTTTGAGCCATCTGTCGAGCTGCCTTCTCTTCCTCCATTTACGACTGTACCAAAGCAACACGATCTAAAGGACCCACTCTCCCCAATGTACTGTAAAACCGAGAGGGCTGCAAAAGTTCAACGGTTAAAGGCTATTTTATCGTTGTTTTTGTTTTCTTTTTTTTCCTTTTCTTTGTTCCTTTGACATCTGAAAAACAACATGACAAGAAAATATCTCTCCTCTTCCAGTGCCCCCCCACTCCCCCCCACCGAAGCCCTCCTCACCCCCCCACCGTCCTCCCACCCCCTCCCCCCGACAGTCTCCAAACGGCAGGTAGCTATTGTGGATCAATGCGGCGGCAGTCAGCGCCTCAACGTCCCAGTGACAGGTTACATAAATTGGGTAAGCGTACCCCCATGGAGCGGAGGAAGGGTACAGACAGACAAAAAGACTTGTCTCGCACCAGGAACCTCTGTCCCCCAACCCCCCACCACACACACACACACACACCCCCCCACCTCCCCCTTTCACTGGTTTGAAAGGCCTGAGACAAGATGGTTATTACCAAGCCACACCACTCTCTCCTGACATGACTGCTGTTCAGTTTACAGCCCTTTATTCTACTGTATTCAGACACTGTTTAACCATAGATATTTCGGTTTGTGAATTAAATATCTGTGGTTATCTACAATGTCACATACCCTGTTGATTGCATTTACTTGCAGGGTTGTAACAAATAATGGCTAATCGAAACACTGCTCCCCTTGAAACAACGCATAATTTTGCAATATCTGTGACACACCCCTCGAATTTGGATACTGAATATTTTACCTCTTTCTAAAATCTGTTGCGCTCCAGGGGCGGGGCAGCAGGCAGGCTCGTATTCCACCCAGCAGCCGCCGTCTTAGGTGACTTCCTGTCCCGAGATAATGACGTTGAATAAAAGACGTCCGAAAATGACTCAGAGCAAAACAGCGACTGGCCGCGGCCCGGGGAGGACCAAGGTCACTCACCCCTGAAGTAAACAGCGAGCGGAAAGGAGATCATCGGTCCTTTCTGAGCAGGTCTTTCCCTGCTTCAGGAATCACCAGGCATGCAGATTCCAGCACTTCACTCTCACACTTGGAGCTTACTGCGCTGCCTCCGAAAAAAGGTTCTTCATGGGTTATTTGATTGGATCAAAGGGGACCCTTTTTTGGTACATAACTACATATAAAGCAGCTTTATGAAATGGGAAATCAAAGCTTCTGTGTACTAAAATACTGTATATTAAAAAGGTTGACCCATGAGTATGAGTGAAGGACGCTCTTTTTGTGCTGTTTAGAACCCTGGCTGTGATTCAGTCAACATTTTCCATAACTTTTACTTATAATTGAACAAGACTATTATGCCTTTTCTCTACAAGAACAACTTACCAAGTTCATTTTCATTATTGCTGAACTCGCCCGACTGTGTCAGTGAAGAAGAAAATGAACACTTGTATTTAATCGTGGGCCAAAGTTAAGGGCAGATGTTGATTAAATCTCAGCCCTGCTTTATCGGTCCCTTCTACCTTTCCTTCCTCAAGCTTCTTCTTGTTTGTTATTATGTTGTCCTAAACCCTTTTTTAAAGTCCCCGCCCACTGCTCATAAGCCCCTCCCCAAGTTATCTCAACCAGGGGCGTGGCCAGGGATTCTGTGATATGACTCATAGTGTTACATTTTTAGAGCCCATTTCCAGCCTTTGGCGCCCTTTGAGCATTCAGGGGTCCCCTAGTGATCTCAAGCCCCACCCTCATCTCTCTAAGCCCCTCCCATTCACTGTTCAATCAATAAATCCATCTTTATTTTTATACAGTGCCATTCATGAATTCGTTGTCATACAAATGCTCCAAAACAGGCATTTTCCAGTCAGAATAGAAAAACCCCAGAAATCTCCCGATTGAGGCAAATGGGGCAGAAAAATAAAATGATTCCCCCCAGATTCCTCCCAATTATTCCCCTGATTTAAAATTACCCCTCAGCTCCTTACAAGGCCATCAGGCTAAGCTCCTGGAAAACGTCCACCCCAGAAACGACGCTCACAAAGGCAATAAGCAGCCCATTCATGTAAGTGATGGGATTTTATTAAGGCGCCGCAGTCCGTGGGGCTGTCGAGGCTTAAGAAGCTTCCAGAAAGATTTTCCTCAGCAGTCAGAGGGCAGCGGTAGGATGGAGCTCATTCCGCTAAGACCGAGAGGACACTGGTGCAAGACGGTCGAGGACCATGGAGCACAAAACGTATATGCACAACCAGCAGAGATAAGATTCTTCTGCATCTCTGAGCCTCTCCGTGTTTTGTTACGGGTAGCACTGGCAGAATAAGGTGCCATTTTAAGTCATATTACTTTTATATCTGCATGTATGTTGCCATGAAACCAAAAACATGACTACACAGCAGCTGTGACGCACTGATTTGAGCCAATCGTCGTGTTTTTCTGCAAACAGCACAGTGTCTCGCACTCAGGGGATGCTCTTATCCAGAGTGACTCACAATTAGCATGTTATATGCGTTACACATCATCCATTTATACAGCTGGATTTTTACCGAAGCTATTCAGGTGAAGCACCTTGCTTGAGTGTACAACAAGAGTGCCTTAGATCTGAACAGAGCCTGAAAGACCGGAGTTTCAAGCCTACTAAATGGCTGCATTAATGTCCCTGTGACAGTTTTCGTACACTGAAGCTAAGCAGGTGTACTTATGGCTAGTACTTGGATGGGGAACCTTCTGAAAAAACACCAGCTTGCTGCTGGAGGAGGTGCTAGTCAGCCAGTAGGGGGCACTCTTCCCCAGTCAGCGATGGGGGGACTGTGCTGGAGAAGGTTCCATCCCTCAGGTGAGATGTTAAACCAAGGTCCTGACACACAGTGGTCATTAAAGATCCCATGGCTGATTTCGACAGTCGGGTTGTTAACCCAGGTGTCCTTGTAAAATTCCAATAAAAAATTGACTCTCTCCATCTGGGTACCTGATCATCCTCTATATCTAATTGGCTGCACCATCCGTATCCCTAGCGATCTCTTCCAGCATTGATTCGCCATGTTGTCAATGCAAACAAAAAAAGACTACTGATATCTCAGGTGACCTACTAGGTTAAATTAAAACAAACATTTTGATTGGTTCAGACATGTCAGTGATTGACAGCCAATCGCAGCACCACGTATTGAGGGGTTCATGAAGCCTCATTGTCACATGACCTGCTGTAACCTTGTCACATGACCTGGAGTCCTTACCAGCGGAATATTAGCCTTGCAGGTCACCGCGTGTCCAAATGGAGAGAGCTGACTACAGCTCTGAAAGACGGCGAGGGCGGACGCAGAGGGAGGGAGGTGGAGCACTGCTGTGCGTTAGCTGTAATCCTCCATACGCAGTCATGGTTATTCATGAGTCTTCTACATAATGCATATTGTCTTCAATGTCATTCGCTCTGTGATTCCCTTGGTGAATGTTTCTATATGCATTTACGCAAAGTAAGATGGCCCCCGCCTGACCATATATGGTTTATTGCCACCATCATTTGTCCTTGGAACATGTTGCCAAATGTGATGACTTATTATTTATCAGTTGTTGTTGTTTTTTATTAATTCAGTCTTTTGGCACATGTTTTTAAAGCGTGTGCACGGGTGTGTTTAATTTATTTCCATCAAAGTCTGTTGACTAATGACTCGGTTTTCTCTTTTCTGATTTTTTTTTCTTTGTGTAGAAAATTTCAGCTAGCAGACCAGTAAAAGACGGGTGTTTTACACCATAACACATACACACATGCGCACACGCACAAACACGTGCATGTACACACATACACACAATCATACACGCACACACATGCCGAAAGTATGGAGACGGAGGATACCAAATAATACATGAGCTCTATTCTGAGTATGGGTTTCCAGACAGTGTGTCCCGGGCAGTCTCTCTCTCTCTCTTCTTCTCGTCCTCCCTCACCAGGGTCCCTGTAGAGTCACTGTGTTTTTGGTTCCCTCTCTCTCCTCCTCTTCCTTACCCACGTTCCACTAATCCTGCAACACTGCTGAACGCAGGAATCAAGTCTGTCCCACACAGTGACAGGACGGTGGGGGGGGGGGGGGGTAACAGAGCAAATGGGGTAATGCTAATGGTGATTCACTCTATGGGTGAAACTCAGAATGTACAGTGACAGATCCTTTCCTTTTATGGCTGTAACTGACTTGCAAAAAAAATGTAGGACAGCAGGGCACTGAGAGAGAGCCCAGATGGGTAGCACAGCTCCCTCTGCAAAGAGGCTCTGGCATAGAGATACACACACACGTGCACACACAGACACGCTCACACGTACATACACACAGAGATACACACACACGTGCACGCACACACATGCACACACAGTGATACATACACACGTGCACACACAGACACGCACACATGTACATACACACAGAGACACACACACACGTGCACACACAGACACGCACACACGTACATACACACAGAGACGCACACGCACGTGCACACACAGACACGCACACACATACATTCACACAGAAATGCACACACACGTGCACACATGGAGATACACTCAGACACACACACACACATGCACGTTCATGCACACACACACACCCTGCGCATAAACACACACACACACACACACACACACACACACAACCATGGCAAATAGCATTACATAAATGGCAAATATTCATGCATTTTGTAAACTGGTTTTTATATTCCAGTGTTTTACATTGTCCATATTTTGAATGCCTGGTCATATTTTTAACCCATTTCATCACTGCGATGTCCCCCATCAGCCCCCACATATTCTCTTCCCCGCACAGTAACTAAGTCTGTATCCTGTTATCCCCTCATATAACACAGGGGGATCTTCACACACTGTGTATTGGCTGCAGTGAGATCCATGCCTGTGGCTTGCTCTACTTTCCCCGGGCCCTCTTGTCTCATCCTGGTGTTTTTTGGATATATTTTGCATCCTGTAGTCTGAAAATGGTGCTGTTCAATGATCCAACTCCAGGATGTGATGTCAGTGAAAGTGTGAGTGCCTCAGCTGGGAAAGACGATTTTCTGCCGTCCTCCTTAGACAGTTTCCTGTGTGCCGCGGCGTGTGTTTCCCCATATGTTACAGACATAGCCATAACGTTCGTAAGGTCATTGAGCAAATAACGGGGGGTTACTGTTCTGACTAATATGTTTTTGTCTTTCCCTTTGCGGACACTTCTGTGTTGGCACACATGTGAAGCTGTTAATTTCATGTCTTAATCTTTTACAATTTTGTGTGACAATCTCTGATTTTTTTTTGTGTGACTCAAACATAAAAAAATACAATACCATGCAAATTGAACACCGTCAGTCAAATGCTTGGTCAGATGTACAAAATAAAACCCAGATCCTTGTTTTTTTTTTTTTTTTTTTTTTTTTTTTTTTTGGACCAGCACACAGCTGACACGTTCCTGGGGGTCTTCTTATTGGCCGATCATCCGAGCCAATCCCCTCCCTCCCGTTGCGAAGCCAGGCATGCGGTTATCCTTCCCACAGGCCTCCCGCAGCTCCGCCCAGACGCTCCTTCTAGAAAGTTCACCGGATTACGTCTCGCACCCCAGCAAGCCGTGACCCGCACAGCCAAGGAAAACAAACAAACAAAGAAAAATCTTCACTGCTGAGAATATCGTTAATCTGGGAAGGCAAACTTGCTGAGTCACTTTGCGGGGCGGATTCAGCCACATCAACATGATGGAACCCAGGCCTGAAAACTCGAGCTGAAAATTCTATTCACATCTTAGGCCATAGTCAGTCACGAACCACAAGGGAAACAACCAAACAAACAAACAAAAAAACCTTTCATTGTTGTGAGTACCGTTACTCAAGACAAACAAACTTGCTGTGTCCCTTCGCAGGGTGGATTTATGTACACCTCAGAAATGGATGCTGAGTCATCTTTTCCTTTTTTCCTACCTCTGCACAGGTTTGTGCTTGGAGACCATGCAGCCTTCGGCCCATATTGCCTCCTCCTAACATGGTGGTGGATCTGTGAACTTATGGCCAGCTATCTCGTGAGGGTCGTTTGGTTTGATGATTACTATAAATGGCAGAAGCACAGCTAAGGAAGAAGAAGCCATTTTAGGTGACCAGGTGCTCCCTGTGATGCACAGGTGCTCCCATATAGATTCCTCAATGGATTTAAGAACGGTTCCTCACCACCAGGATGTTGTCAAGCACCTTCTCTGACCTCCCCAAACACCATATCCTAACAGGGTTGAGACGTAGAAGAAAGTTCTGGAACACATAGAAAGAAGTAGATTCTCATTTCCTCTCAATTAACAGGAGGCTGTCCTTCTAGAAGAGTGTTCCAGTACCCCACTATAAGTAAAAACAGCAGCAGTCCAAGAGTGACTGAAGTTTCTCTGAAGGCTAAGTGTAGTCCAATCCCTTATTAGTTATTAAATATTCATTTATTCTTTCTATTATTTTCCCTGGCCCCTCTTTATAATAAAATATGATGTTTCATTGTTTATCATAAACTGAAACCTACATCATATTTTGTGGATTGTGTAGGTGATTCCACTCTCCCTGCTGTTCCTGGACCAAAGCCCTTTGATGAATCAGCTCACCTGTTTCACATCCACAGGTTATTTTGAGAGAATGGTTCAGTTTTTGCTTTAGTGTTCTGCTTTATACACCAATCCTGGTATCTGCTGGTGACTGTTTTAGAGCCTGTGCAAGTCACAGTCAACTCTCTCTCTTCTTCTCTTCCCTCTCTCTTTTTCCCCCTCTATCTCTTTGCTCGCTCTTTCACTCTCTTCATTCATACCCTTTCTGTCTCCCTTCTCCTTTATGTTCTCTCCATCCCTTTCACCTTCCTCGTTTTCTGTCATTTTTTATTCCTTGCCCCCCTTTCTCTTCCGCTCTCCCTTTCTCTCTCCTTTTTCTTTGTCCACCTCTCTCTCTCTCTGTTACCTTCGCTGCATCCCCATTCTCCATCTCCTTTTCCCCCTTATTCCCCTTCTCTTTTCCCCCTCCTTCTCTTCTTCTCTCTTTCTCTTTACTCTTCCTTTCCTCTGTCTTTCTGTCCTTGTCTATTCATTTATTTCTCTCCCCCTTTCTCTATCTCTTTCTCTGCCTCTCCCGTTCTCTCCCCCCAGTCTCTCCCTCCCCTCTCTCTCCTCCTTTATCACTCTCCCCCTTTTTCTCTCTCTCTCTCCCTCCCTCCCCCCTTCCATCTCTCCCTCCCTCCCTGTGCTGTCTTGGCACTCGATCTCTCCACTCAGGTCACGTCCACATCTCCCCATACACGCACCATAACAGCGGCCCCTCACATTCGACAGGTGAGGAATTTTAATGGACAGGCAGGTAGCTGCGGAGCTAAAATAATAATAATATGAGCCGCGGATGAGGCCCCCGCCAGCGCAGCGAGGGAGCTCAGTGCTGGGGTTACTGTACGAGGTCATCAATGGTCCATAAATCTTTCATAAACACAGCGGGCCCGGCCTTGGTGCGCAGAGTTAGGTTTATCCTTCCGGGTCGAAGGTCAGGATCAACAATGTTTTATACTACAAATAGGAACGCAGAAGGTCTTAAGTGTCTGTCAGACAAGTGTCTGTTTGTGAAATGATTTTTTAAAAGGTCCTTCTGGCTGCCCACAAGAACTGTGGCGCTTACGAGGAGGCTACATAGGCGACAAACTGCATTATATTACATTACGATTCAGGGATTTGGCAGATGGTCTCATCCAGAGTGACTCACAAAGTGAGGACAAGTGCATACATCAGGACTGAAGTGCAAAAGTACCCTAGAAGAGGGAGGTACAGTCCCAGACACCCGAAATGTGCAGAACATTTGACTCAACTGGGAACATGTTGTTCAACCTGTTACGCAAATCAAAAGATTAAATAACAAACAGATCAATGCGATCGTTAGACACAGCGGTTGCCCTACATCAGGCTCACAATTTACAAGGTAATGCAGAAATAATTATGGAGGGGGAAAAAAAAGTTATTTGATTTAATTCCTTTAGAAAAAGTCAACAAACACAAAACACTGTCCAAGAACGGTTCTGAGCGAGCTTCACCCTGAAGTCTGTTTAAGTGGAATCTAGTTTCAGTGCTACTGGCCTTTTGTTCTTGTTGCTGACTCATTTTACCGCTGTGCAGTGATCTGGATTATTTTGCTGCTCACTTTTGTTGACATTTATCATTTACCAAGGTCGGTAGTTACAACGAGGAAGAATTAAGGGGGTGAAACTTTAAGTGCTGCGGGCTACGGCAAGCTAGCTGTGCCCATTCTGAGTGTGAAGGGGTGGCCCTTCCCAGACTGTGGAAGCATTGTTAATTGCTTAGGTGGTGGTAATTGGTATCAATTAACTACAGTCAATAGTGAGGCGCGTTAATTGAAACTTGGTGTTTGTGGCTCTGCCTATGAGAGAGGAGGAGCTTGTGTGATGTTAAAATACATTATTGTTTTTACCAAGCTAATGTTGGCCAGGGCTCAGCTTGCTTAGATAAAAACATGAAAAATCAAAACAAAAACCAAAACTATGTCATCGACTTCGTCTCCCTTCTTTCAGTCCTACTTTATTATGAAATAACGCCATTCTTGTTCTGACACACTATGATCTCAATCTTGGGTGTCTCTAATTAGGAACACTCTTTATTTTCATGCTATTGGTGGATTTTTTTTTTCTGAAGAAGGAAGTCATACACGCGTGACTCCTCCCATTTTCTGACGACACATTCACTTCCCTACACACTGCAAGTGTTTCTAAAATCACATATCATCTATGTTGTCGTCGGAACACAAAGTCAACATATGAACACTTCACAAAACATGCAGGTAACCAGCTGGCCAGTAGAGGCCACTACAGAGCTATATGAATAAAGCACTTCTGCTTTATTCATAGCACTTACCATCTTCTTAGCAGCCAGTTTTATAGAAGAGACAGAGCACTTGGTCTGGGAATGCAATAAGAATGTTCTGTATTTGTGCGTGTATCAGGGTGTGAAGGTGTGCTGCCCTGTCTGGCTGGATTTGGAGAGGTCTTGTTACGATACCATAATAACGCAGAGGTCCAGAGTGACTTAATGTATGCACTATATACCATAGATTCACACTTCTTGAACATTTTGCACCATGATTGTGTTCCCACGACAGGCCTTGTAATTAAACTTGCGTGTCCAACACTACAGACATTGGGTTCATCTCTTCATTATTCATCAGCATCAAGATCATTCTTGATGTCTTTTTGGGTATTTGTTGGTTCACCAACAATCCTCTCTCTCTCTCTCTCTCTCTTTCTCTCTCTCTCCATCACATTCAGATTTTAGCAGATGCTCTTATCCAGAATGACTTTCACAGCTTGTGTTTTGCACACTGTCCATTTAAACAGCTGGATATTTTACCAAATCAGGTAAGGCACCTTGCATTAGAACACAACAGCAGCACCCTATCTGAGAATCAAACCTGCAACCTCTCAGGCACAAGCCCAGGATAATGTACTGCTGCCTACATATTATACAGCCCTATGCAGGAGAAAGGCCCACCTGTCTTTGCTGAGATTCACACTGCTCTTCTGCTTTGTTCTCTGACTAGTTTGAATATTATTATTGTATTCGTGTTTGAACAGTATGATTTCAGCACACACGGATTGAATATTTGATCAAAACCTGTCCTGATTTTTCCACCGGGGAATTTCCGAGCACCGTCCTTTCGTTCCCCGTGTAATTTCCTCAAATGGAGATTGACGACCGCTCCCGACAGCACGGCCGTGTCACGGCA
The DNA here is from genome assembly GCA_022829145.1 of Albula goreensis. Taxonomy (NCBI): domain Eukaryota; kingdom Metazoa; phylum Chordata; class Actinopteri; order Albuliformes; family Albulidae; genus Albula; species Albula goreensis. The sequence goes on from CM040762.1 coordinate 3,176,357, forward strand.
CTGTGATTGACTCCTCTTGTTTAATCCTGGTTTAATGCTTTGCCAAAAATTCAGACAAGTTGGCACGACCCTCCTCTCTTTAATTGGTGGCCTCTGTTGGAAACAAGCTGTCATTCTGGAACACTGAAACACAGGCATTCTATGCGCTGACCAGATATTCAACTTCGGGGTTCCTTCCACCCCCCTTGCATGTTGTTTATGCAGTTTTGATTAGCAACAGGAGGTTTTCTTGTCTTCTGCATGCACTTCTATGCTGGCTGAGCTTTTCCCCTTTCATGAAGTATTCAAAAGTAGCCAGCAAAATCAGGACACTTTCAGCTTCTACATGGGTAACAGCAGAGGTTTGAAACGGTAAGTACTCAGGTTTGAGTATTTGGTTTGTAAATAAATGATCTGTGGCTGTTCAAAGACTGAACAACACTTGGTAGTCAAGAGGAAGTCAAACACATTCAGAGCTGAAACACTGCTAAAAAAGGAGGAATGTTTGTGGTCTGAGAGCCGGTCTGAACCCCTTCAGCTTTGCTCAGGTTAGTCTACTGAAGCAGCTTCAGCAGGTCTTTCCAGGTCATCACAGTGATGGAGTCCTGGAGAGACTTCAGCTCTCAGCATTTCAGAATGCTTGCGTCCTCTTGGTCTGTTTTCCCTCTCCTTTACTGTATATAATGTACAAGTCAAACTAGTACTCAGTTGTATTGTTTTAATAAATCTTCCAACAACGCTTTACCATTGTTTGGTGCTGGAAGTGATGGACAATCATACGTGAAAGGAGATGAGAAAATTAGACAAAAGAACCCCTAACGATAAAGACCTCAATGACAACAGGTTAGTTCATTTGAATTTAGATAATTTATTTGGTTAATTTAAATTGAACATTAAAAGGTTTTAGGAAACAAAATATTTGAAAACTGAAAAATAAAAATCGGGCAGATCACAAAAAAAAAAGGATACACGTCTTAATGTTTCTACGTTTTGGCATCACTTTCAGAGTTATGGAAAATTTCAGAGTTACGAATGGCACTCGTGCCCAGTGCCTGTGTCTCTCTGAGGTTGTACTCAATGGGAAAAGCACAGGGCAGCTGGATCAATCACCATGTCAGCCCAAGATCAAAAGCTCACCCAAATAAACTCATAGTGTACTTCTCTCTCCTGATGGCGCTAAGGCAAGTTAATATCTTTTGGCTTTTCAATCTCTCCACTCCTGAGCCCCTCTAACCTTGTGATTTTTTTTTTTCCACCCCGCCGTCAGAGGCAAAAATTGGCACTTGGATTGTCCAGCACCTGAGTCCCAGCTATCAGGTGTGGGAGATCGCTGTACTGCACTCAAGTTTTAGGAGAGCAGTGATTGCTCTTCAGCTGGTATTAAAGGTGGGGGGGGGGTGTTGCAGGAGGGCCTCTGTTATTGCTTTTTGAACCAACCCCCCCCCCCCCACCCCCTTTACACACACATGCACACCTGACCTCTTTCTTTCACCGTGTGGGTTTAGCGCTGTTCCACTCGTTTGGCTAACGTGCTAACGCTCACAAGACATACAATGTCCCAGTTCATTTCAGAAATAGGAAAAATTGGATTTCTGGGGGAGGTTTAGCGGTGCTGGAGAGGAGTGTTGCTTGCCTCAAAAGGGGAAAAAGCCGATGGCAACAAGGGATAAGTACAGACAGCAAGCTAAAACCCTAACTCAGCAACTCGAGCACTCGCTAAAGAGGGGATGGACAATGGTAGCAAGGAGTGACCCAAAATTTAAGCAAACGATGTTCATACAAAAACAGCACATAACCGAAAGCTGTATAGGCTTGACTTTAGACCAGCGGATTGCGCTTACATGTGCAGAGGTGCTTACAGGCCCCAGGTTTGCAGGCAGGACACGGGACGGGACATTTTTTCTCTTACATTTTTTATTTAATATTTTTTTTAATTTGAGAACTTTTATAAGCTGTAAAAGCTCGTGACTGCATTAGAGGCCTTGAGGCGTAACGAGAAGGGAACATGTGGCCTTCAGCAGGCCTCAACTAAGTCTTTATTGATCGGTTTTATCAACAGTGGAATCAGCTGTAACTTTTTATTTATTTATTTATTTCGTTTTACAAGAGTTGCAACAGAGATAATAATACAACATAATATAGCAGAGGAGAGAGAAGTGCTATGGGTGGGAAATTTCAAAAGGTGATCTACCTTCACAGGTGATGTGGATGATAGCCACCATCCTTTGCAGTCTAGTGTTTAGCCAGCTAAGATCTGATTAGGTTTTTACCCAATACTTCACATGTGACCGGATGGGATTAGCGTGTTCAGACAATCCATGTTTGGTATGAATTCTGGCACGAAGTGATCAAGTAAGTCAGTTTTTTATCGCAGTCATGATGTATGGGTTGTTAACAACCATACAAATGCATTCAAACAGATTAGAAAAAAATCTGATTCCATGTGACTACTTGCTATTTTTCAGACATCATGGAGAAGATCAGATACAGATCAGATATGGAAGAAGACTGATTTCAATCGCTGCAGGATGACTTTCACAGCTCATGAGACTGACTTAAAAGAAAAAAATAAAAGGATGCATCCAACCGAACGCTTTTCAGATGTTTCGTTTTTTTTTTTCTCACCGAATCACCTTCACTGCCCTTCAGTGGCCCGCAAACAGGCACGTTAAAAGAATCAGAACATCTTATATTATTATTGATTTTAAATTGTGTATCATTATTAAACATTACTTCCAGCGGTATGGCTTTCTCACCTTGAGGAAGGTCTTGTTTGCGGTGGTGGCCTCCTAAGGAAAAACAATAAAATAAAAATAGAAAGCAAACCAGGGACAGGAACTCTGAAACCAGCGACGGATTCCATTACTTTAAAAGTGGAAAAAAAAAAAATAAATAAATAAATCTTCCCCCTCCCCCCTTGCATCACGGTACATCCTTGAAGAACAAATTGATTCGATGGACAATCTGGCTTGTGTTTCTGGAGACTGAAACAGCCTCGACGGCGTAATTAATAGGCATGTTAAGAACAACTCGCGCAACAAGATTAAGCCACAGACTGACAGCCTTGTCTGGAGAATCAATTTGTGTCATCTCTCCTTTCAAAATACATTAGAGGCACGGGGACCCGTCCACCGCTGTTCTGGCATTTTAAGAAGTGATTAATTGACGGAAGTGTTTAACACGCATGGAGCGATCTGGAAACGTTTAAAAATGAAGGAGTACTGTTGCTTTATAGCGCACTGACACTGTTTCCTGTCGGCGCGGTATAAAAGAAAAGTAAAAATTTCCATTTGTGATTCCATTCATAATAAAGGTATTATGCATGCCCGTTGAAGTGCTATCGACTGATCAATAAAACAATGGCAGATGACACAGTCGTCTTGGACCTGCAGACTAGCAAGGAATTCTGGTCCTGCTGGTTTTTCCGTTCTCACTCAGGACTTAGTTGATCGATTAAATCGGTTGAGCATTGTCGCAGTAGAGCATTCACACAGCTGACTCACCGCAGCTGGTCTCATACGCTGGGCTGGTTAATGATCTTAAGGCAGAAACTGAAACCCTGACACACCCTGCATCTCTCCACCAGCAGGGCTGGACACTACCAGTCTACACCACTAACCTTATTCCCTTCAGCAAGAAGAGAAGCATACAGACACACGCACATGCACATAGGGGATGCCTGTAGTCTAGTGGTTAAGGTACATGACTGGGACCCCTGAGGTTCGTGGTTTCAAGCCAGTCCGGTCAAAGCAAGAACACTATTGCTGTTGGGCCCTTGAGCAAGGCCCTTAGCCCCACATTGCTCCCAGGCCAATTTACACTAAATAACTATAGTGTAATGTAACACATGCAATACACCACTGTGGAGTAGATTAACAATCTTTAGAGGGCCCACATTGGGGTGTTACTGAAAGAGAAAGATTAGTAATGCAGTGAGATCACTTCCTGTTTCAACAGCCCTTTCAGTACATTTGATAGAGTTTCTGCTCTTGATCTCGCTCTCTCCCTCCACCTTGTGAAGAATCCTGTAAGCCACAGAATAAAAAGAAGAATCATCAGGACTCAATCAACGGGGCCGCTAAATAATGCATGGCTTCCTCATGCCGGCGCGTATGATAAACAGTCCGCATGAAATATTTAGTTTGCTTACTCCCCTCTCGCTATGGCGATCCGTCTCCTTGACGCTCATACTCAAGCGACAGCCGCCGATGCCGACATTCGTCAGGGCCGGGATTTCGCCCATCGTTTACGTCGTTCCGTTTCTCGTTTTCTCAGTCAAAGGGCAGGCGAGCGTGTTCCGTGTTTAGGATGGACTCTCACAATGGACGGCCATTTTTAACAGCATATACATTAATCACGGATGGACAACACTGGCCTTGGGGAGCCCTGTTTAGTGTAGCTACTCTGCAGTCAAATTAACAAGAAGCAGAGTTAATTAGACAATTAATGACCTTTCTGTGGGGGTGTGGGGGGGTTCATGTTCTTCTTATGTTTGTGTGGGTTTTCTTCAGGTTCTCTGGTTTCCTTTCATGGTCCAAACACATGCAGGTTAGGTGGACTGGACTTGCCAAATTGTGTGTGTGTGTGTGTGTGTGTGTGTGTGTGTGTGTGTGTGTGTGTGTGTGTGTGTGTGTTTGTGAATAAGTGTTTGTCTGTCTGGCCCAACAATGGCATGGTGATCTATCTAGGATGTCTCCCAGCCTCTCACCCAATGCATGCTGGGATAGGCTCCAGCACTACCGCCCCCAGCGATTTTAGATAGGATGAAACAGGCCTGGATAATGGAAGGATAGATTACACAATTAAACAATTCAACACTTTGTGATTTTGGACATTTTGGATCATCTGTTGCAGACTGATACTTGGGGTCTGTAATAGCTATCCACATATGTCATTTACCATTTTGCTCTGAAATAATTTCTAATGGAAAATAATTTTGTGATAAAAACGTTAACTTGAGCCCAGGTCATGACTTGAGACATTTGATATGCCTCTTTCTATGAGATACAATTATTCTTGCTTGTCGAAAAAAAAATGTGTTTTCTAAAATGTACATCCAAAAATAAACTTCTTGGCTCAGGTTTCTTATCAGATTTCAATAGAATGGATTGTATTCTGTGCCGGTATCAAAGAATTGTCTCAAAAAGACATTCCATGGCTCTGTAATATGAAAAAATGTAAGCCGAGTGTCACCGAAAAGACACTCGAATAACTGAAATATGCAGCTAAAATGTTTCTTTTATTGGGTTTTCATCAGACAGACAACAAAATCAAAGAGCCAATAACCAATTAATAAGTGATTACAACGAATTTACTCAGTATATGACTTTGTTGATATTTGATTAACTGTGATAAATAATTGCTTTTGTGCTGAATAGACGTGAATGGGAGATTAAGTAAAACATGACAAATGCATGTTTTGAGGAAAGCCATGCCCGGCGGCGTTGAGACTTCAGTCCTGAAGGGCTGCAGTTTTTGCTGGGTTTTGGTGTGAGTCAGCAGCTAAGTGTGCGATTTTAAGCATTTTTTGGTTCAGGAGTGCACACACCTCATCTTTAATTGCCTAAATTAGCTGCTGATTGAAAGGAGACCGTAAGACACTGGTTTTTATTGACTCTGAGACCTCCTGTTTGAACACGCAGGTGCTTGAGAAGGAACCAATGGGCCTCTTATGTAGAAGTGAATGGAGAAGACCATGCAAAAGCATACACTGCACACTCCCAACTTCATCCAAACCCCCAGCTTCATCCCACAGAGGCTGGGATTCAGTGATATTCAAGAAGGCTCAACGGGATGAGAGACACAAAACCACATGAGAAGCAGTTAACCAATGATATTGTCATATTCAAGCCCACCTTGTCTGGATAAACCCATTCACATCTCACCACTGTAGACTTCCATTCGTAGCTTCCGAGGCTCACTTGTCTGACTCACAGCTATGAAATCATAATTATGAGATTGACCTCTTGGGCGGTTATTCTGTGTTAAATGCAGACACTAACGCAGCTAACAGACTAACGTTTCTGAGTCTCCAAAATCCACCCAATAAAAAAAAAAGAAATCATCAGCTAGCAATCAGATTCGGTTACTCCATGATTGAATGAATTCCTGATGCTCAATCAAGACTTTGAATGTCTGGAACCCAAGACCCTCAGGAAAGTCGAGGGATATTGAGCATCTGAGGCTAACAGTCGGCTAGCAGCACAGTGCAGGCTCAAACCTGCAGTGTCAAGGCTAAAGGTGCCAGCCTGCACTAAAATAAAGTGCCTTTTCCGTCTCTGCCACTTGGGAGGTCGGAGGTGCCATTTTGTTCCACATGACCTGTAATCAAATTAGGCAGCGCCGCATTGCTAGTTTCCCCAGGCCCGCCGCGGTCTAGTTAAGGAGGCCTGGGGGGGAGGGGGGAGTGCCTCGATTTGTTTAGCAAATATATTTATTGGGTTCTCGGATGTTTTCATTGCACTGTGTCTGTACACATTGGGGGTCCCCTTCTGCAGAATCCAATCGCGGTGTCGCGGCTCACTGGGTGTTCTGTGGGGAGTGAGACAGAGCGCGCCCAGACTCTCCACACACACACACACACACACCCCCACCACGGCCCGGCTGACTGCACACACAGACCCGGCTGCTGTTCTGCAGCCGACTTAATTGCACGTTTCCATGGTAACTGCCACACTAGGAAAAAAAAAACACACACACATACACTCACACACACACACACAGTTATCAACAACCAAACAATAAATACGAAAGAGTACATGCCCTGAAAAGAGGCTCCAAAAAGACAACAAAACAAAAAAGGAACACTTTTTATGAGAATCCTGCCTCAGGGAGAAATGACTTCACAATACATATTTTTTTTCTTTTCTTTTTTTTTTAACCTTTTTTATATAATTGGCAACCACGATTGGATGCCCTGCGTGTACAGTAAAGAAGATTTCAAAAAAATTGTTTTCGTTACCTTGGAGACTAGTTTTATTTTTAGTTTTGAACCCTCTAATTTACCAGCATATTGTCTTTTCCCTTTTGAATCTGAATTCTCATCCCTCTCTCTGCATCGGATGTAGGTAGCTAACTGCGTAGGAAGCCAGAAGAAGACAGAAGTCACGCTTCCTGAGTTCAGTTTAGTTGTATCATTATCTTGTCTCAGTAGACAGTTGGGAACGAACTTGGCGTACAGTGTAAACAGGGGTGTGGGGTGGGGGGGGGCATATTCGGGGGCGTTGAGCTATGTGGTTGGCTAGCCCCCCACCCCCCACCCCCCACCACCCTGATCATCTGGATGGTTTGTTTCCTCTGCCACAAAAAAAAAGAAGAAAGAAAGTGAATTCGAGACTACCGAGTAACACTGTGCCCAGCGCAAGCACCCTACCCTCCCCCTCACCCCAAATCATCACCTCTGAGTTCCGCCAGACCAAACTGTGGAACTTAGCCTCATCACCCCTTAGCCTGGCCCAATGCGACCCCCTTCTTAAAGTGTAGGCGAACATGTATTCAAATTTTATATTATAACATCAAAACAAAAGCATGCCCGCTGTACTTAGTGCTCTGTATGTAAGTGGCTCAGGATTTTAATGTGGATACTGTACATTTGTATAACAAACAGGTTAGCTTTCGATGTCTGCCAGTCTCACGGCTCTCCTCGACCTTTCACATAGCATTTTATCCAGGTGTATATTCATTACAAGCACAAGCAACTCAGGCACAAGGCTGCACCCCCAGCAAGGGTGAGGCTCACTGTAGATCCCCCCAGGCAAGATTTGAACCTGAATCCTCCTCCAGTTGCCCAGTGCCAGGTCTTTGGTAGCCACCACTGCGGCTACTCATGGCCAAAACCAGTCTCGCTGCGCTGGTATAGCTTCCACCGTGAAAATGTGTTAAGAGACCAGGTTCGGGATTTGTTAAACTTGATTCCTAAAACCTGGATGTGACTGCTGTTGAATAGTTAAACTAAAGAAAATCAATAAATAAATAAAAAATAATAAATAAAGCACCCCCTTGCTCTTCCCTTGCATGGCTAGTTAGCACAGAATGCTAATGCCAGCTGGAGTCTCTTTGCTAAAGATACACACCCAGTGGCCCAGCTTCCAACCGCCACTTTCTCTTTTTTTTTGCATGTGCATGAAAAGACGTCTGTCAGTGACAAACAGAGTTTTTGCCTTTATGTTTTGTACTTTGTTGGACCTCGGAGATGCTGAGTGGTGTATAACTAATGAGCGTAGATTTTTTCAGAGAAGACAAACGGTTTCCTTTGGAAGTTTCCTTTGCTGACGGCTGTCACGGTCTTGGGGGATGGGGGGGGTTGTGGGGGTGCGGGGGGTGTTGTTCAACGACGTCTGATGTTCGTTGCCGCGAAGTGTCACAGACAATGTTCCTGTCACCAAACTGACATCCTCCTGAGACGCCCCAGTATTCCACTGGGTTGCCAGTTTGGTTGCCGCCGCGGTGATTCCCGTGAGGTTCCAGAACACAGCGCGGCGATCGTGGACATCCGAGCTGACAGGAAGTCAGCCGCCGGAGCTACAGAGCCGTGCGACTCTGCGAGCAGTGAAGGTGACATGTCCGTCCTCCACAAAAAAAAAAACTCACTTATTCCTACAGTCACATCTAAGCATTTATCCAACACTCTTATCCAGAGCTGTTCACACAGCTTCTCATTCACATCTGTTCTCTTTTCATACAGCTGGAAATTTGTCCAATAAAATCAGTGGAAATGCCTTGCTCAGGCCATACAATGCCTGTGCCACACTGTGGAATTAAGCCTGCAACCTCTAAGTTATAATATCCCCATTTTCCAGAACACTAAAGCATACTGTGCCTCAACATTTCTCTTTAACAGATATTATCTAAACAGACCAGTATTTGTGACATACACAAAAATGTATTACATCTTACATAATATCATACGTATTTGTATGTATACAAATATAAAGTGGTTTTTCATAGGGGCGCAAGGTTGTCCTAGAACTGGGGACATAAGCACAACATACAGGACTGTTTGGTTACAGTATGAAAAGCATTACCTTCACCAAAGGCACTACTTATATTAAAAATTTTACCCAAAGAGTGTTTGGCTAAGACTCAAAATCCAAATTATAGGTATGCAAGACAATGTAAGAACACATAACAATCTACAAAGGAGAAAAGTAAGAGTAACAATTAATAATTTATATGGATAAATATGTATTTCTACAATTTATTAATTTTACATTTTACAATGTTTCATAAGGGCTCCAAGTTCAAATAATAGGAAGACAAGTAATGATTAAAGCCCTTCAAAAACAGTTGAAAAAGGAGAAAAAAGAGGTATGGTATCGAACCCGTGCACACGCACCCGAGCAGCGGATGCTACATTACCCGACCCATCCGGATCATTTCCACATGCTGCGTTTAAAACGAAGCGTGCGGAAGGAGAATGAGGTCACAACTGGCATCAATGTCATTCCTGCTCGTCACCGTCCTCATTTTTACAACGTAATCAGTTTTAGTGCACGGGATGTGAAACAAAAAAAAGTGACCTGCACTGTATGCACTGTAAGCTTTCCCCAATCGTGCAGCACGTTTTGCGTCACATGTTATTTACTCGTTTGGCAAGCCGCCCTCAGCCTGGGCAAATTAACAGTGCATTAGAGAAAACAGAATCAGCACCAGAACGGTGAAAGAGTGTGAGCTGTGTGTGCAATGCAACGGTGGATATAAAAGGCGACACAAGAGTCATCCTGTCCGATTACCGCACATTTCTGGTGGTGTGTGGCCTTATGGGTAATATCGTCAGTATGGCGTGAATGACATTTGTCATCAGTAACTGTTGGCCAGCTGTACAGTATCAGTAATGGGTGCCTCAGGTGTCTGTCCAAGGGTACTCAGAGAATCTGTGGGGTCACATCTCGAGTGACGCTCTCACCTTACTGTCGGAGGACAGCGCTTACTGTAACTGGCATCACCCCACCAGTGACGTCGCAGCTGAAATAAAGGGTAAAACAAGCTCCATGTCGACGATGAAGAGGCAGGCCCCCGCGTTCGTAACGAGAGAGAGAGAGAGGGAAAGCTTAATTGCACAGCTGTCCACAGGAACACGGGCAGGTCAGAGCATTTTCAGCAGAAGCGAGTTGTGGTTTTATGCAGTTAACAAGTTATTAAATTACCGATGCACTTTTACTACGTTTATCTCCACACTCATCCAGACATTAGGCCTCACCCATGCGGCCTGTCATACACAAACACAAACCTCATCTACGTATGCTCAGACCAAATCTCATGTTTTCCTTCAAAGTAAAAAATGACATTCTTACTTGCGAAATAGCAGCATGAATGATGAGATAAGAAGTGTGTTGGAATAAAATCTGCACTGCGGTGCTTTTACCTGACAAGATAACGTTAATTTAAGCCTAACGTACTTCCAGGGCCTCGAGGGGGTTGCTCGCACGGTCGAGAACCGAATTATTTTCATCCATTTATTATGCGTCTTCTGTTTAGCGATAAAGATCTCGGCGACTCGGATCTCAGAGACTCTGGTGCATTCTGGGTAAAGTCTAGGAGATGCCCTGGGCTACGTTCCAAGCCGCTGAATCACTCAAAGCGGCCAGCTGTCTGTGCGAGAAGAGCAACGGCTTTGTGCACTTCTCAAGTGCAAAGGTCACATTTACACGCAGTAACTTAACTGCAGAAGCACCTACGACATCATCAGTCAGCGCCAGTGAAAAAACTGAGTCATCAGTCAGCGCCATCATCAGCACACTGATTTGTGAATGTCTGCAGGTATTGAATCGACTTTAACAGAGATTGATTTGTTTTTTAAATACTTTTCAATGAAGAGTTTTTTCTTTGCACATTTTCTTACCAATTTGGACTGGTCGATAGTAATTTTAGGTCTGCCTGTTCGCTGCAGAATCATCTGTCACCATAATTTCACATGAGATCAAACCTCTTAGGACTGGCTGCAGGTGAGACCTGGTCTCTGAATGACTATGCAAAACATTCTAGCAGTTTGAGGTTCTTCCGAGCTAGCCTGGGTGCCAAGCTAAGCTTTTACTTCACGCTCATATGTGTTAAATACTAAAATTTAGCTATACAAAATCAGACTTGTGTCTGACAGGTCTGTAACCTGAAAACATTTTTATTTGCACACTGACACTGACTACAATCAAGACTCTTTTTTTTTGTTGGGCAGCAATAAACCACACAAAAAAAATATCCAACACAATTTACTTGAGATAATTGCTTGTGACGAGAGCTCTTATCTCTGTTAGCTGCCTTGATTTGACCATGTGCTCTGAGCGCGGGGGCCCGTTTAGCTCCGTCTCTGGGCTCCGTTGCCGACCGTGGAGGGGCCCAAAAGCACGCGGTCTTTGCATCTGTTTATGCAAATGAAAAGGCTGGTGACTGTGTGACTGATAGCGAGCTCATTTTTGAGTAATAGACCCGCGCGGCTCAGACGCAGCTGCACAATCTGTGTATGCCACACAAGAGCAAACTATGATGTGATTACGGGGGCTGGTGGGGAAAATTTTGGCCTACTTCTTGTTCATCTTTGTTTTGTCTTTGTTTTTGTTTTTTTTTTTGGAGGGGGTGGGCATGGGGTGATGTAGTAAGGGGTGGAGGGTTGAGAATTAGAACTACAATTTCTCAGGGGTGCCTGCAAACCGTTGTATGGAGACACAGAGATTCGGTTTGTAGGGGATGAACACCAGAGTGGATAAATATGTCCCACATCTTTGTCTCACAGCACCACAAAAAAAATCAGAGCGTTTTTCTTTAAAAAATGGCACGCTCTAAAATGGATTACTCGTACTCATTCTGAAGTGCTCTGCTAAAATCTCTCTTTTAAAGAAAGGAGCCACGCTGAACACGTGTTGGATTGGAAACTGTGGACCGTATAATTGGATAGAAATCTACAATTACGAGACCAACAAGCTAAAACCATAACGATGGCACAGTAATTAACCAGTATCAGTCATGTGACTGGCAGGTGATATCTAGCCAAGCCAGCAGCTCAAAAACATTCATTTAATCTTGGGGGTGTCAGAATCCGGTCCTGTGGAGGGGGGCACGGTGTCACTTTTTGATGTGTTTTAGCACTCATGGAACTGGAGTATAATTGAAGTCATTGGTTGGGTGAAGAGTCCGCATACCTTGTTTCCAAAGCCTGCTAATTTAAAGGAAACCACCACCAGAGTGACCTGCAGACGCTAAGGTTCAGCCGATACTTTAGTTTGACACCCCTTATCTAATGTGACTATTATGTGTTTGCCCTAAGACAACATTGACAGGCAGAGGGTTATTAAAATGGGCCGAGGACAGGGCTGTGTGTGACTCACTGCTTCCAATAAGAGAAAGAACACAAACCCTAAATAACAAGGAGCAGGCGATCGCGCCAAGCAGACAAGAAATGTCAATCGAGGTTGCAAACCCGTGTTAAGCAGGCCTCTCCATTACTGTGCCCAGGAATATGACAACGATCTGCACGGGTCGGTTAGTTCCTGTTTCCTCTTCATTTATTTACACGGAAAATATGGATTATATTATAGGTTATTATAATATAAATTGTAGAGTTGAAGATTTGACAGGTTTTTATTCTGTTGATTTAAAAGAGCTATGTGATAATTACAATTAACGATTGGTTATGGTTCTGAAGAAGGATGGACCCGCTCCAAACAACTGGGTTTTGGTCTTTCATTTCATTTTCTTTTTAAAGGACATTGCTTTGTTGTTTTGCCAGAGAGAGGAGGAAGTGTGTGATGAAGGTTTTTTCCTGAATTCCCAAACCACAGCCCAAATAAAACCAAGCTTGAACTATATTTATGTTCTTTTGTTATTTCTTGTTCCCTTATTTCATTCTTTTCTTTACAGACGTGAGCGTATTCTTCTGGTTTGGCTGCAATTAGCAGAGAAGTAACAATCCATCTAAATTGTATGCTCATAAACCAGGTTAAGATCTGAAGCTGATTCACAATTAATCCAAACAGTGTTTTCATTTCACCCTCAACATTCCTAATAATTGACATGTCTGTGATTTATATTTAATATAAACAGGATGTGCCGTCCACGACGTAAGCCCTTAACAGCTCAGTTCATGTTAGTTTGTACGCCAGCGACGCTGTTACAGGCACTTAAATTTACGGGCGATGTAAAAACAGCGAAGACAGAAAGGCACTCGACTTTTCCGTGCGCAGGGTTATGGCTCCCCGTAGAATCATACCGCGGATGTTCTGATCGCGCTCGGCAGGGCGATAAAACAGAACATTAAGGAGATCAAAAAACAACAACAGCAACAAAAAAGAAAAAGAAAAAGAAAAAACACAAACACATTACAAACCTGAGCTGATGAATATCTGCACAGCTGTGGGGTGGGGGGAGAGTATCCATTTTGAAAACGGGCCCCAAGTCCGTCTTTCCTCGCTCATAACGGAAAAGGCGAGATGCGGATATTTGGAGCGTTACCGGTTTCTGCCCCTAAGGTTTGTGCACTGTGTGGCTATGCCCCTCATTTTCCTAACTTTATCGTTTCAGTAAAATAACGGAGCGCTTCTGCTGTGCGGGGCCCCTGCAGGAGGGAGGAGAGGGGGATGCTGGGAAGGGGGGCGGGGTCTGAGGGAGGTTTAGCGGAAGGCTCTTGCTCTTGGTTCCGGATATAGTGGGGCAGAGACTGCTTAGTAAAAATCTGGGGCATGCAGTGTGGTGTGGCTCTGTGTTTCAGTTGGGAGCTGGGGGGCCGGGGGTCAAAGGGTGGCCCAGTTCCTTATTAGCAGATAAATATTCATATATTTGTTGATGCATCCATTATTTTGCCCACATATATTTTACAGGGATGAGATGTCGTACTGAGCCCACAGTAAAAGCTGAATGGCTCACGTGAATCGGTTTGGGTGACAGTCTTTGTGGATGTTTCACGGCCCTGATTGTGTTCCTCTGGGAGAGCTCTCTGACCATTGAGGGGGGAGGAAGGTGGGGGTTATTTATGGCCCCCCCCCCACACTACCTGGCCGCCACAGCACCTCTACCTCTGCCTCAGCCCAAGAGCCTAAATGTCTTCATTGTGCAGCGCTCTGTCATCCACGGTTCACTGACCCAGAGAGTGGAGTGGAGCGCGGACAAGAGGAGCTGGAACCCGTCCAGGAGCCGGGAGCGCAGCCCAGGGCTGGGGGGAGGGGACCTCCAATCAGCCTGCCCCTGCCAGGGACCCATGGGGCACAGTCTGGGGGCGGGGGGGGGCGATTCACCCTCTCTCTCAGGAGGCTGTGTGGGCATGCCTGCACTGCATACGTGTGTGTTTACATGCACGCGATCGTGCCGAGTGTGTGTGCGTGTGTGCGTGTTTGTCTGCATTCAAGTGACATTGCCTGAGCATGCATGACTGTGAGTGTGTGTGTGTATATATGTATGTGTGTGTGTGTGTGTCTGTTTGTGAGGATGTGAGTGTGTGTGTGTCTGTGTGTATATATATATGTGTGTATGTGTGAATGCAAGTGTAAGTGTAGGAGATGATGCATGTGTGTGTGCATGGCATGCATTTGTGTGTGCATGTGTGTATGTTTGTGAGTGTTCACGTGTGCATGTGTGTGTGTAAATGTGCATGTTTGAGCGCATGTGTTTATTTGTGTGTGTGTATGTGTGTGTCTTTGCATGTGTATGTGTCTATGTGTGTGTCTGTGTGTGTTTGGGATTGCATGTGTGTGAGTGTGTGTGTGTGTGAGAGTGTGAGTGTGTGTGTATGTGTGTGAGTGTGTGTGTGTGTTCATGTGTATGTGTGTGAGTATGTGTGTGTGTGTGTGTGTGGTGAGTGTGTGTGTGTTTCTCTCATGGAGGTCTCTCAGGACAGTCCCATCAGCTGTCTTCCTGCAGCCGCCTCTCCCCACTCTGCCCGTCAGCCTCCATTTTATGAATTTCTGCAATGCGCAGAAACGCAACGCTTCAAGCCTGTCACACGCTGGCTTTTAATTACTGCCTGTACAGGAGAGCCAAACACCTCACACCACTGATGGTACACATTTGCAGGAAAGAATCATTTCAACATTACAGCATACAGCTGTTCTACATACAATTTTTTGTTTGTTTTTTAATACTTCATACTACTTGATACAATACAGATTAGTTTTGCAGAGTAAATTCTGCCATTTCCTGATTCAGGAAAGGCATAAATCATTTGATGTGTGCTTTCACGGTTTTATTACTATGTAATTCAGGTTTTTATTACAGTTTACTTACTATGTAATTCAAATTTTTATTACAGCTTATGTTGCATGTAATAACAGGCATGCAAAATCAGCAGAGGCGCAAAACTTATGTTGGTTCAAATTCACCTGGTAACCTCCTAACCAGGAAAGCCCACAGGACAGCGATGGGGCTCATAATTTAACCAGCTTGACCCTGGCTTTCCCCCGGTGAGGCTAAACCGATTGTTGCGTCCCGGATGTGGGCCATAAGCTGCAGCCAGTAATGGCACAAGTGGGACTCTTAGCTGCCGTGGAGCCTTGGACAGGTGCCTTTACTCTGGGGGGGGGGGTGGCTGTGCCATTCCTTTCATCTATTTCCTCCAGGTTCCTCCATAATAGAAAATAAAGGGCACATAGTTATGGGACTGACAGGTAGGCTAAATCATCTGCACCCCCACCTCCTCCCTGTAATAGAACTGGGCTTGTTGTTTTTTTTAAAAAGATGAGGTTGCTTATTTCACATGAGCTCAGAGCGCTGCAATGGCCGTTTTCCAAAGGAGATAAAAAACCAAAAAAAAAAAAAAACACTCTTCTGAGTCAATAGGGGTCAGTAAGTTGACAATTATTCGCTGACCCGTTGAGAGGCGGCCGGCATTAACACGTGTAACCGGCACGGCCTGACCAGGGATCCCGTGGCCTTTTGCAGCTCCATGGCTCATCTTCCCTGACGGGAGGCAACATTAGCTCAGCGTTGCCATGTAAACTCCAGGGGGTGATGTCACCACCCGCCGCGGAACTCAGGCAGCAGACACGCTGAGTTCCGAGTTCCGTGGCACACAGAATTCCGTGTCTGAGAACAGTTTGCTCGTTCTACACGAGCTTTGCGGAGATGAACATGGAAATATGTGTTCATATCATCAGAGTTAGGGGAAAAAAGCCCAAATCTCCGTCGCTGCTGTTTTCTTTTTTTTTTTGATACATAAACAGAAAGCTTGTATTATCTTTTATGATTTATTACAGTTTCATTACTGTGTGACACACTGCAGAAACTGCTTGTGACTGACGTTAATTCCCTTCTCATGTCAAATAACATAATAAGAACACACTTTTTTCTTTCCATTTCCTGAAAAGTGATCTTCTGGGAAATGCAAATTCTAACAACGCTAGCTACACGCACACTACGTTACATTACAGCCGTTTGGCAGGGGCTGTTTCTCAGAGTGACTGTTTCACAACAGTTTAAGAGCAACAGTGGTACAGAACTGGGTAACAGCTCTCCCGATCAGAGACTTCAGGCACGATATCACCAAAGCTCTAATGCGCTTAACTAATCCATTCCAGATCCAAGACAATATAAATGCCATATTACCATAAAGATGCTATACCTCTCCAAGACAGCAAATGCTAGTGCAGGGCAATGACAGTGGAGCCAGGATGGCCAGGGATTATTTGGTCCTGACCAAAAACGCTTATTTTTTTCCATTCAAACAGAATGTACTTTATTTTGAGACTTCATATTTTTATTTAGCATGTGTTTGTGTATGTGTGTGTATGTCATAGCATAGCCTTAAAGATGAATGAGACTAAGCTTTGACTGTGATGGCACTGTCTCTGTGTGAAGTACCAGGCTAATTGCAGTGATTTTAATGCGATTATCTCCGCAGCTACCAAACACATCATTTGTCTTTTTTCCCCCCTTTTTTAATCTTTTTTATTTTAATTTACTTGACTTTTTTTTAACAAAAAGATCTGCTTCAGCTGAGAATGAGAGGTACGGTGCAAGTGGCAGCTCTCATTTGTATAACTTAACACTTGTAATTCACACATGGGGAATGCTGTTTGTGCTCTTCCTCATGTCCAGTATGTTGACAGAACAGTTGGCTTCGGGAGTGTAAACTTCCAAACTTACACACAATGAGAAAAAGAGAAACTCATGAAGAATGTACAAACCGAGGCCAACTGATGTACAAATTAATATGATTTATTTCCATATTAAGTGCAACAATTTTCAGACACAAAAAAAGGGCACAATACTAACCCTGTGATTTGATATCCTTTCTTTTTTTTTTTTTTTTTTTTGCCAGTGTGCGAGTTTGGGGTGATATTTTTAAAAAAATAAACGCTTGTTATTCGGCCGCACCTGTCCTATGTCTGTGTGGGTAGTATAGCGACCTGATTGTCTTGATAATTAATGCATGTCATTCCACGGCAGGCCCGTTGCACCCCACGCGGCGCAGGAGAAGCTCATATGACCTTTAAAGTGCAGTTTGACACAATGATTAGCTTCCTGTCGTACCTGGTCCACACCTGCCCCCCTCCCCTCCCGAGCCCCATCCATCGCCCATTGTGACCTGCTCTGCTGCAGCCAGTTATCCATCAGCTTTAGATGCTCCATAAAACACTCATCCCCACCCCACCCCCCTCCACCTTCCCAACCCTGGCCCCCAACCACTGTCCCACTGGGGGGTGGGGTTGGGGGAAGGGGGGGGGTGGCCACCCTGTAATTTCCTGTCGGCTCCTGGCTGGTCAGCATGGCGGTGTTTTTGGCTGTAGGACATGGACTGATTACAAATAATCTTTTCAATAACCGGACAAGGGCATGGGGCTGGGGGTGGCGCTGAGGTGGGGGGTTGGGGTGGGGGGGGTGCTTCGATATGACCTCACACTCCCTTACATGCTCCCAAAACTCATTTCTCTCTTTGTCTTTCCCCCTCTCCCTCTCCCCTCCCTCTCCCCTCTCTATCTCTCTCTCTCTTCCCCCTCTCACTGTTTGTGTCCTTTTTTGATAGTGTGCATCATTTGTAATTGTGTTTTTGCACTGTTCTCGCGCAAAGTAAATTAAACCCCGGGGGGTTTTAACATTTTGGTTCACCCTCCCCCCCCACCCCTTCCCCCAGCCCAAATCTTTCAGTCTCTCTCTCTATTTCGTTCCTCATTTTCTCTTTCTGTCCGCACACAGACGGCATAGCCACTGAGTTTTAGAGGAGACTCCGGCCTGGGGAGTCTTAAGGCTTTACTGTAAAAATAATGTAATTAAAATGGTCTGGGAGGATGCCCTGGCCAGACATTTTAGGCCTTTTTCAAGTACTAATTATAAAGAACAACAGGCATGCTGGGAGGGGACCTGTCCAGCAGCTCAGTCAATACAAGCCACTGATTGGTTCCTCTGGTTACTGCCAGATTAGTTCCACCCAATCACATATCAGGCAGCTGCAGGCTATCCGCTGACATCAGTGAATTGATGTCAGCTCTCCTTCAATCAGTGCTATCACGCTCCTGTAGTACTGTGTGTGGCCTGTAGGGTGTAAAATAGTCCCTGGCTCTCTCCTGTAATACTGTGTGTGGCCTGTAGGGTGTAAAATAGTCACTGGGTCTCTCCTGTAGTACTGTGTGTGGCCTGTAGGGTGTAAAATAGTCCCTGGCTCTCTCCTGTAGTACTGTGTGTGGCCTGTAGGGTGTAAAATAGTCACTGGGTCTCTCCTGTAGTACTGTGTGTGGCCTGTAGGGTGTAAAATAGTCCTCGCTCTCTCCTGTAGTACTGTGTGTGGCCTGTAGGGTGTAAAATAGTCACTGGAGCTCTCCTGCAGTACTGTGTGTGGCCTGTAGGGTGTATAATAGTCACTGGCTCTCTCCTGCAATACTGTGTGTGGCCTGTAGGGTGTAAAATAGTCACTGGCTCTCTCCTGTAGTACTGTGTGTGGCCTGTAGGGTGTAAAATAGTCACTGGCTCTCTTCTGTAGTATTGCGTGTGGCCTGTAGGGTGTAAAATAGTCACTGGCTCTCTCCTGCAGTACTGTGTGTGGCCTGTAGGGTGTAAAATAGTCACTGGCTCTCTTCTGTAGTATTGCGTGTGGCCTGTAGGGTGTAAAATAGTCACTTGCTCTCCTGTAGTACTGTGTGTGGCCTGTAGGGTGTAAAATAGTCCCTGGAGCTCTCCTGCAGTACTGTGTGTGGCCTGTAGGGTGTAAAATAGTCACTGGAGCTCTCCTGCAGTACTGTGTGTGGCCTGTAGGGTGTAAAATAGTCACTGGAGCTCTCCTGCAGTACTGTGTGTGGCCTGTCATAGTGTATATGCTTAATCTGTGGTGTTCTTTGAGTATGAGAGCAAATAAAAATGTAAACATTAAGTTATACAGATACATCTGTTGATATGTGGAGTGCGGATTCACTGTGAAGTACTTTTCAAAAAAGTAAAGTACTTTTATACCATGAATGGCACTGCATAATGTCAATTATTATTATTATTACTATTATTGCTATTATTATTGTTATGACTATAAGTTCTGCTCATTTACACAGAGATACGGAGCCACTTCCTCTCCATCCTCCATGCCTGGCCCACAGCCCCCCACCCCCCACCCACTTCATTCCTCACAACTTCCTGTCAGGGAGATTAATTTCCCAGTCACCACGTCTCCTGGTCTTCAGAGAGGCGCGGGAGCACTAAAAGCCGCATTCATTATGAAAATTAATTAACCCAGTTACTCATTCCCACATCCGAGCGCGTTCGACACCCCAATCAGCCTGTCACATAAGGTAACGCACGCCACTGACATTCAATTAGGGACGGCAGACCCTACTGTCATATTTACATATGTATTATTTATGCTTGTTCCACCCACCATCTCCCTCCCACTCGCACACACATGGTTGTTTAACCAGGAAGGATGACTGAGGAGCTGGAGGGGGGCGGGGCTCCAAGATTTGCATAGCCAATCATTGGTGGCAGCTGGAATTGAGTGACAGCTTGAGAAGACAGAGATTGCAACTTCCAAGCCAGAACAGCAGTTTTAATGATACTAGTCTTTTCGTTCCTGGCCCTGCGGGGCTGTGTCATTTGATGGCAGTTGTTGTTACCCAGCCCATAATGATCAATCTCACACAGTGAACTCACCTTACCTGACAATGCCTGGGATACAATCAACATTTGTCCTTAACTTTGGCACACAATTAAATTCAAGTGTTCCTTTTTATCTTCACCGACACAGTTCAGCGGGTTCAGCTATCATGGAAATTAACTCGCCAGACTGTTGATGCAGAGAAAACGAATAGCACTCTTTCTAAATCTGTAAGTAAAAGTTATGGACAAATGTTGATTGAATTCTGGCCAACAGTTCCTCTGGAGCAGTGTCTCCCATAATGCACTGGGAGTCCGACTCCATTTAAACACAAAGTAAGGGTGGCTAGTCTTTCTCCATTAAGCAACCTAACCTTCCATCTAGGCTACATTTTAGATATTTAGCGGATGCTCTTGTCCCAAAGAAATGACACAACAAAATTTTTAAGTACACTTCATCTATTATCACCTAAAGCTCTTTAGAAGGATGAAGTTATTCTATTCTAAGCACCTTAATATGTTTCTGTATCTGAATCTGTTCAGGCTAAGTACAAAAGGCTTCAGGTGCTTCAGTCTTTATATGTCAATGCTTGAAAAAATGACCACTGATTCCTATCAATAAAATCTGTGAATGGTAATACTCAGAGGTGGAAAACTCACTAACTAGCTCCTCTGCCTGGCTGAAGAGTTAAGCTGAGGAGAATCAGCTGATTTGGTCAATGGACGGAATCAATATGTGACAGTACTTTCACTTTCTAAAGCCAGGGTTTTCCACCTCTGGTAATATTCTAAGAAGTGTGCTCTCTCTTTAAAGGACTGATTATTCTCACATCCAATTATACCCATACATATACAGTACATACACATGGAATGTTTTTAAAATGCTTGTTATGTCCAAACCTATATCAGTGAATTGTAAGTTAAGACTGACTGCCCTTTATAGTTAATTAAAATTTATAAATTTAACATAATGATTGTTAAGTTGATGATAGATGCTGCAGTTTGCAATAATGTAATGAAAACCTGTTGAAACCATTTACGCACAAAGGTTAAGAACACAGTACAACGGCGGTGTCTCACCTGGGAACTGAACCTGCCACCTCCGCGTTACGAGGAGAAGTCTTACAGTGATGAGAGTTTTATTGAGTTTGGGAATATCAGAGTATCGGTTCCTGTTGAAGTGCTCTGCCTCACTCTTTGATAACACCCAATGAGCTGCAAAGTCTTAACATGTTTCAAATGAACAGCTATGAAAGGAATGTAACTGGTGTTAATTTGGCCTACACATTTGGGTTTTTGGCTTATAAACCACACCATTAGGCAGGTTGGAATGAGCCCGTACGCCTCTCCTTGACATCACGTTTGTGCCTGGCTTTTACCTCTGTGTGGTAAAGTCCACCGTGAAAGAGCCACCATCTTGCCCATGTTTTCCAGGACGTAACCAGTATTTTCTAACCACTTCAGCTAAGTGAAATGGGGTCCATTGAGAAGGTCTTGATAATCTCATTAATCTATGACAAAGACCGTTGTCCTGTGAACATACAGAACATTTTATCATTGTCTAATCTGCAAGTAAATTAACACAGATATTGGCCAGTAACCTGATTGAGTTAATTTGTAGACAGGAAAAAGTCTACATGCAGTCTCCAGGACTGAGTCTGTCCACGTATGAGACAAATCCTCCCATGCAGCCCACAGGAAGTCAGGTCTCTTCTGGCTTCTACATTTCCTGGTCTTTGTGCAGACCACCAAGCTTTTGACCCCGGGAGGTTAAAACAGAGAATCATCTCTGGTATATTCCTCCAGAAACAACAGATCTCCATCAAATGTATTAAAAAACATGACATTAGTATAAATTCCACCGTGTAAATAAAGTACTCAGGCCAGACTGTGGTCAGTGAGAAACGTCTCAGGACAGCGGAGTTAGGTCATGGAGATGTTGATTCTCAGACATGGGGCCTAACCCAGAGCCTGGGACACAGAAAAGGCCTTTTATTAGAACCCTGAAAGGAGAGACACTCGATCCTCAACCTGGAAAAGGACCACAGTCCATCATGGTCCTCGCCTTTGTCCACTGGACACAGTAACACGAACCTTCACAAAGCAAAGTGCATGATTCCATTCAACCCCGTAGTTTTATACGCGCTACATTAACGACGCAAACAGGACAGGAACCACACAGAAACTACAGACAGCCAGCAACAACAAGTGTTGAGTGGACATAAATCAACCGTCACGCTAACATATCCATGATTACACCTGGACTGAGTAACCGTGAACTGCAAGGGTCCTGAGCTCTGGTGCAAATAAAAAAATAAATAAATAAAAACACACAAAATGCCCCAACATTACAACACAGAGTTTCCACAGAAACCAACCGAAGTTCAACACAACCCTGAGGGCACAGCTGAGGAGAAGTTAGTATCTAATGCCACAGTGACGCACAAAAGTGTCTCACTCAAAGGGTTATTAATGGAATTGGAACTGGAGGGAGAGAAGTCTTAATTTTTTTTTTCTAAACAAAATTGTGATGCTGTGATGGTTTTACTCAAGAGATTCTTACAGTATATCTACTTTATTTTTTATGGCCTTCACAAATGTCTTAATATTATTTTTGTAATTTTGCACCTATACATACCGGAATAAGAGTTTTTATTGTCTTGTGGATGCATTTGATGGTCGTTATGAGAGCCACAGAAACATTGTCTTTATTACAGACACGCACAAAAAGACGAGCTGAGACCAGGGAATTGAATGTCTCGTCCTCATCTTCGTCTTTGTAGCTCTGCCATTTTGTACATTTTTTATTTGCTAAATGACACATAATGCAGAGCTGGTCGCCGTGGTAATGTCATCGTGTTCTAGAGTCTTTTTTATTGTTATGACACACAGTGCAACGGAATGCGGAACTGCGGCACCACGGCAACAGGGGAGCTCTCAGCTGTCAGTGCGTGTATGAGGAGAGTGCCTCAAACGCAGGCCTGTTCGGTCAGAGTTTTGCCTGCCTCCGCTTCCTTGGGAGCTTGCGCGGTGTGACGCGGGTGAACTCCAGGTCAACCCAGCCGTCATTCACGCTGCACTGCCCCCGACCCTCCAGGTAATCCGACTCTGGAGGAACCAAACCTCCCTTATCAGCTGGGCCAGCACTCCCGGGCTCCCAGGAGAGATCCAGGAGAAGGGCCACGGTCTGCCACAAAATATCTCTGAATGTTTGGACGTTTAATATTCGGCCTACACACTTTCAACCCCTTGTGAGGCTGTGGAGTTCTGTCACTCACCAAGTCCCTCACTGAATGAGCCTGCCCCCTCTGCAGTTACAGTGTTTCACCACCGGAGGTGATAGAGAGCAAGGTGGCCATGAATGTTGTGGCAGTCAAATGCTGGACTTTGAAAATGTCCTCAAAAATAACCTTACTGTTGTCCTTCATTTATCAATGCATGCATACAGCCTTCAAATATAGACAGGGAATAATATCTATCCATAGCTGTTTGCTAATTAAAACCTAAAATTAAGAATTTCAGAGAGCCATCTTGGTATCATCTGCAGAAGCAGGTTTTTGTACTGACAGTGAAAACATGATATTATTTTTTTTCAATCTCCAGTCACATCACCCTCCCTGCTGCTCACACCAGATTATTTTCCGGATATAAAATTGATCCTGATCCACCGTTACCGTTACAGCGCGCAGGAAAAACAAAAAGAAGAAGAAGAAAAACGAGAGAAAGGAAAAAATAACCTGGGCATTATTCCGCTCAGTGATATCAGGGGAAGGGGAAAACGCAGACAGGAGTTTTACGCACAAATGCGAGATGACAAATCGGGCCGGGTTGCTGCGCATTGAACCGTAAAGGCCGGACAGGCGGACGGCGCTGGGTCCTTCAGCCTCCATCTGGCGTGGGCGTGGTCAACAGACTCTCTGTTGCCAGG
The DNA here is from genome assembly GCA_022829145.1 of Albula goreensis. NCBI lineage: Eukaryota > Metazoa > Chordata > Actinopteri > Albuliformes > Albulidae > Albula > Albula goreensis. The sequence continues at coordinate 3,200,253 of CM040762.1, forward strand.
GGAGATGGCGGCTGAGACGGGGGTTCGGGCGAAAGACATGAGTCGGGGGTGGAGGATCAGCAGCTTCCGAAATTGTGAGTCGGGACCCAACAACAGGGTCCTCCAGAAAAGCGCTGAGGTTGAGGTCATGCCAGGTAACTCATAAAAGTGGAACTCAATCTCTTTGTCTTTTGCAGTGGCCCAGACTGTACGTGCCAATTTTGAAACTTGAAATGTAGGGAGATATTCTCATTCTCTTTCACAGATTTCCAATGATTCCCCTCTCCCCTCTGACTGTAAGAATGAGAATGAGAGTAAATTTACCATTATACTACACTGTAACCTCTGAGCTACAAGCCCAGCTCCCTAACCATTATACTACACTGTAACCTCTGAGCTACAAACCCAGCTCCCTAACCATTACACTACAACGTAACCTCTGAGCTACAAGCCCAGCTCCCTAACCATTATAACACATTGTAACCTCTGAGCTACAAGCCCAGCTCCCTAACCATTACACTACACTGTAACCTCTAAGCTACAAGCCCAGCTCCCTAACCATTACACTACACTGTAACCACTGAGCTACAAGCCCAGCTCCCTAACCATTACACTACACTGTAACCTCTGAGCTACAAGCCCAGCTCCCTAACCATTACACTACAGTGTAACCACTGAGCTCCCTAACCATTACACTACACTGTAACCTCTGAGCAAAGCCCAGCTCCCTAACCATTGCACTACAGTGTAACCTCTGAGCTACAAGCCCAGCTCCCTAACCATTATACTGCACTGTAACCTCTGAGCTACAAGCCCAGCTCCCTAACCATTACACTACACTGTAACCTCTGAGCTACAAGCCCAGCTCCCTAACCATTACAGTACACTGTAACCTCTGAGCTACAAGCCCAGCTCCCTAACCATTACACCACACTGTAACCTCTGAGCTACAAGCCCAGCTCCCTAACCATTACACTACACTGTAACCTCTGAGCTACAAGCCCAGCTCCCTAACCATTACACTACACTGTAACCTCTGAGCTACAAGCCCAGCTCCCTAACCATTACACTACAGCCTCTCCCATACATACGACCAAAAAAAATACTGTATAAATTTTAAAAAATAAAGAAAAAAAATATATATACATTAAAAAATGACACTTAGTCGTACGTCCGCCAGTGCTAACGGCTGTGTACATAGGATAGTGACTGTCAGACGATATCCCTGCATCGTGTACATCACAGCAACTCTCTCAGTTCTCGCACTCATTTGCCACGCAGTAAGCGGTGAAGCTAATGAATTTTCATGCTTTGTATTAAACCCCAAAGAAGATGAATTTTCCTGATATTTACATATCAGTGTACAGCCAATCCCCCGAGATACATCCGAGATACATCCATTTCGAAATACGACCGGTCGGTCAGAACAGAACTCGGACATATGTCGGGGAATGGCTGAACACTGATATGTAAATATTTGGTGAATGTTCTTCCTCCATTGACACTTGATGAAAACACAGAGGAAACAGGTGCCCGGGAGTCGTCATGGAGATGGGCATGAAAAACGGAACTCTCTGAGTAAAACTGGGGAGGAGGGGTAGGCAAGCATGGCCTAGACCCACTTGGATACCTTAGACGTACGGCACAGAGAACAATAATGGGATGATACAGTTGCATAGTTGGATGTTTTCGGGTCTTTCTTTTTTTTTTTTACACCTGCCAAGTCTCTGCCTCTCTCTGCTCCTGCCTCTCCGCTGCTGTATAACATACACCTCCCGTTGGCAATCACACCAGTGGAGTAAAACAATGCCTCCTTTACTCACATCCACTGAGCTTCATTGCTTTTGGCAGGCATACTAAATATGTCTTAATTCCAAATTTCAAAATGTTATACTCTATCTGAATCAGGGTTGGGTTACAAAATAATGTATTTTGTGCATTTTGGCTCAGAGATGAGGGCCTGGCTGGACCTCTCTGGCGGTACCAGAGTCTGGAGCAACCCTTTGAGTGGGGTAATGTTGATGACACCTGGGGCTGGCTCCCCAGCCAAGTACAGGCCTGCTTTGGTCTTATTTAAACTTTCATCACCATCACCATCATTTTCATATCTTCCTTTCTCCTGCCGAGTTTCCTGAAAGTCCTCTCCTTCTGTGTTTTTTTTCTTTCCGTTTAATAATTGTATTAATCTTCATCACACTAATCTTCATCAATATAATATTAGTTACACTAATATTAGTTACATAAGGTTACATTCATAGTTTCAGTTCTTAACGGTTTTAGTTGTTTTTTTTTCCCGCACATAAAACCTGTGGACCTGAAAACTGTCTCTCCTTATCTATCTTTCTTTATTCTTTCTCCTTTTATTTTTGTCTTTCAGTTTTAAAACTGTCTTCATTGTAACCCTCAACTTCACCATCATCACCCTCATCAGCATCATCTTCATCATCATCATCATCATCACCATCATCATCATCACCACCATCTTATTCTCCTCTCCGGATCCTAGCTGTCCTGGTCACCCTCACACCTCTGAGTACAGCGATGTCGCCCGTTCTGTGCTCCGTAAAAACATCACGCCCGTGAGCGCCCACTCATGAGCAGGAGCATCGCCTCAAATATGCAAATTCGCCACAATGCGGTGTCTTTTCATAATTCACTGCAATTATGCAGATTCCCCCAACGGCGCCCGTCCGCGTGCTTCTGCGCGGCCGCCAATGATGTATTACCGCCGTGTCACTCCGCCGCGGGGCCCTTTAATCTGCGAGTTCCTGTTTGCGTCCGACGCCCGGCGGGGGCTTCTCCCTCCTCTGCATATTCGTACCAAACAATTGTGCATGGCCGCGAGACTAATGAAGCCTCCGCGTTTCTCTGGGAAAACTAGGTCACAGGTGTACTTCTGCACATCCCTGTCCCTCTGCTCCTTGTTAAAGTGAAAGTCTGTCTCCTTTTCTTTGTGAGTGTATGGGTATAAGTATATTGTTTTTTTTTATTATTAATAGCTATGTCTAAAAAGTAAGCCGCAAAATAAGAGATCATGTCGGACTCCCTAATACGCTGTCCTCACTGTGGTGCTACTTGAAGTGCTTTAACATATTTTTTTTTCCTGTAGGCTAGTTTTTACATCTGCCGTCCTGTTATTCCATTTAGAATGTTTACGTTTTATCTTGTGTCAATAAGCACTTTTGGCTGTACTGGCACCCATTGTGTTTACCTGTGTTTTTTTTTTTTTTTTTTTTTTGGAGGGGTATGAAGGATCTCAGAATTCTCTCTCAGAGAACAGAGGCTGAGCCTTAAGGCCTTAAACACATGTTCTGGCTGTAGCCTTAGCTATGTTACATTAATTATCCAGCAGTTTATCTCAATGTATTCATGTACCTCAAGTGTACGTAGTAAAATTCATCCCTGCATCGTAAGTGCGGGCTGCTAAATGACTATAATGTAGATGGTGCAGAGCTACAATAGGGTGTGTGGGCCAAGCTAGCAAAGGACACCTGTGACATGGGAGCTCACCTGCACACCTAACCACACCTGTATACCTGTACACCTGAGAATTCCAAACTAAGAAGAGAAAGGAGAATATACAACGTACCTGCATTTAAAAAAGGGGTTTATGAAATAGTGAGTGGCATAGCATGAAAGAGAATTAGTAGCAATTGATCTTAGCCTGCAGTCCATAACGTGGCGGAAACATGCCTGACCATTTGGGTACGGTTTGCGCCTGTGCTTGGCCATCACAGAAAAGAGAAAATCAAATGAATAAATGAACAGGTAGACTAAGACAAGCTTAAAGGAGAAGGTGGGGAAACAGGTGTGAAAGACAGAGATGGGGAACAGGGGAATGGCAGGAACAGTGGGAGAGGAGGTACATGGCCATATACCTGTATGAAAAGCTGGACTGACAGGTAAAGACACTGAGGCATATTGGGGCTTGTACTGAATCCAGGCTGTTCCAGTGCTGAACATGGCGAGTGGCCATAAGGGAGAGGGGCATGTAGCCAGCCGGAGCTTCGCCTAAGTCATGGGGGTTTCAGTTGGTTGGCGCCTTGAAAGAAAGCGTGTGCTTCGCTGTGGAGATTTCAGCACCAAGATACGCTCATGAATACAATGGGAATCCCACGTCAGTAAAAAGCTTCCACAAAAATCTGAGATAAAATTAAAGTATTACATTTTCATGCATATGCCTATTTCAAATAGAAATAGTAAATAAGGCAAAATATTGTCTGAATAAATCATTTAAATTCATTTCATTTAAATTTCATTTCATGTACTATGACATCACTTTAGAAGTTTCAGAACAGTGCCAGTCAGAGTTCCGAAAGACGATTCCATTCCTGGCCGCATTCCTTTCTCAAAAGTTCCACGGTAATTGAATTTCTTTTACTGCAGTGGATGTCACAATGGTCAACCCGGCAGAGCAGATCTGAACTGTTCCGGAACGGTTAACCCGTCTGCGTCACATTTGCTTCGACTTTCTGGTTTTTACAGCATTAAAACTGGAGCCTGGCATGAATCAGGCTATTTTCTGGACAATGGCTTATCTACCGCTTTTAAAGGGAGATTATTCATTCGGTTTGTGTAATTACACCCGAGCTGATCTATTCGTATTATTCCTACGGGGTTCTGCATTCTGCTAATGTGCTCTCCCTGTAATTAGTTGTTTCTGGGCGGAAATCATCAGTTTTAATCAATGTAGCAGCTTTGCCATTGAGGCAAGATGTATTGCCTCCGCCGCTCCGGAATGCTAAGGAGCTGGCCACAGCTTTCCCCGATGCATGGGGTGCGCCTCCACGGAATGCCGCGGGAATGCTACATCTCCGGGAAGGCCGAGTGACCGGCCCATATCCTGCCCTCCCTGTCTGAACGAGGGGGTGGGAGGGGTTGGGTGGGCGGCGATGGGGGCGGGGTTGGAGTACCGTGACATTTTGTTTATCGTGTGTTTTTCAGCCACGTACGTGTCTTCAGTTGCAAATGTTTGTTTTTGTTTGTTTGCCACAACACAAATTGCAGTAAAGGTTGACCGAACTGAACTCGGCAGTCCGGTATCACGGTCCGTTAGGGAGCACCTGTTTTTATAACTCAGACCTCGCAGCTTTGATTCCCAGGTAGGGCTCTGCTGCTGTACCTCACCATTAACGCTGCGTAAAATAACCAGCTCCTAGAAACGGACAGTGTGCAAAGAAATTAAACTGCATAAGTCACACTAAATGCCAAATTAAATAGGAAGGAAAAAATGGGGCTGTTGGTAGTCGTGGGAATGGGATGGGCTGGGGGAGGGGGCACAGTGCCCTCCCCCCCCTTGTTTGCAGCTCTTTGGTCACCGATGGCGTCCCTCATGATGCCGTCCCTTATGACCCATATGTGCACATCAGCTGGGGCAGATGCAGCGGAAGTAACACGACACCTGGCCCGTCTGAGAGACGGCTAATCTCCCCCGCTAATGCGCCGTCGATCCCGCGCCGTGACTGCAAGCCTCATCAGTTTCAGTCAGCCATAGTTTTCGCTCGCGCCTTCTTCTTCTTTATTTGTTTTGTTTTTTTTTGGGACAAAATTCCCACACAAAGTTGTTTCTCCACAAGGTTCTTTTTTTAGCCTTCCCTGCGTTTTGTTGAGCGTTTAAACCATACTGTTCCTTAAAACTGCTTTGCTACTCTTAATCGCGATCACTCTTTATTAGCGCTTGTTATTTACATGTGTTTCATTGATCAAATACTGGTTTGATGTGATTCATTGATGTGTCTAATGTGATTGTTATGACAAACTTTACAGACAGGCGAGGCTATCATCTCATCGCACAGTGAGTCTGTGTGATAAATGCCTAGCATCAAACATTTTCACCACTTTCTTGCATGATTGATTGGTACATCATATCCGGCGACCGTGCCGCTGTTTACCATGGGAGAGACGTTCAGGGCTTCTTGCAGAGCAGAACTCCCTCAGTAAGTATGGGAGCCCTTTGTGAACCTGAGATGCTAAAATCGCCGCGCCCGGCGAAGCACTACTGACCCAGAAGTGCCAGAGCTTTGGAAAAGACCGGGGGAAACCCTGCTCTACACCCACACTGCTAATTTAGTGCTGTTAACAGCATTTCATAAAGTGTGTCAGTGCAGGGATGCTAATGTTGGATCAGGTTTCCACTGGCCTCCTCCAGCCTCATCTGGTATGAGCTGTACTGATCCTAGATCAGCGCTAGACTTCATGTCCTAATCGGAGCCAGCGATTGGTTGAGAGCCATTGCTCCTAATCAGAGCCTCTGATTGGACAAGAGCCGCTGGTCCTATTTGGAGCCACTGATTGGATGAGAGCCACTGCTCCTAATCAGAGCATCTGATTGGTCGAGAGCCACTGGTCCTAATCGGAGCCACTGACTGGACGAGAGCCACTGGTTCTAATCGGGGCCATTGATTGGATGAGAGCCACTGGTCGCAATCAGAACCACTGATTGGACAAGAGCCACTGGTCCTAGTCGGACCCATTGATTGGATGAGAGCCACTGGTCCTAATCGGAGCCACTGATTGGATGAGAGCCATTGGTCCTAAATGTTGCAGTGTCTGCAGTTCTTTGCATTTTCCTTTCAATCAGCTGCCAGTTTAATTCGTAGGGACATGGTGCATGAACTCTTAAGCCAATCAGTAACTTATATTATGCACTGGTTGAAACTCATCAAAATGCGGCAGACACTGTGGTCCTGCAGGACTGGACTCTAAATTTGTTTTGTTGTTCTTAGACATGGCAGTAATGCTTGTGGGTTGTGTGCTATGGAAGTCACTGGGTTTAGTAAACTATGTATAGTTGAGGATTAATGTTTTTACTAAACTGCAGATTCAGCACCCCCGGAGGCAGAGAAGCTCTGTGCCTTTCCATCATCTTTTCCCATGGTGCTCTTTTTTTTTGTCTCTTTGTGCATGCGCTCGTTTTCCCTGCGCATTGAAATGGAGTAAGAGAGGTCATGTGACACAACAAAGACAACAATGCCCCCCCCCCACCCCAACTCCTCGTCCCCTACATGCTACGCTAATTATGCTACGCTATAGGCTAACCTCTGCCTGTAACTGTGAGCATGCTCACCGATGGACAATGAACAGGCTCACCTGATGAATTTGTGAGTGTGGCCAGTACTAAGGCCCTGTTTATGGATGGTCCCCAAGGAGTGATGGTATGTCCACATGACGCTGTTACACATGAGAAGTGTTACAATGAGAGTCTGAACCTACACTGGCTCGGTAACTTCAGGAAAAAAAAAAAAAAGATTCCTAGGTAACACGTGTCAGTATATGCAAAAAACAAATTGTGGAACATGGACACTTATTTTAGGAGACAGAGGAAACTTTTTGAGGTCGAAATACTCATATTTTCACAGTCCATTTACAGACATGGATTGTTATGGGCTTGCAGCTCCATTTTTAAACTACGAAGTGCAATGTATGTGCTGAAAAATGTCTAGATAAGCGTGTCTCGGTATGTTAATCCCTGTAAAATGGGGGTCCCAGTCTTTTCCCTTTCCTGTCACCTTGTGTGCCTTTGCTCATCCAGCACCCCAAAAACACAGCACAGGGGTCAGCGGGAGAGGGGGTCCCGTGTGCAGCCCGCAGCTCTCAATCTGCATCACTCAGAAACTCAGTGAAATCTGTGGGCGTCTCTCTAAACCCAAACTAAACACTCAACCTCTCTGTCCTGATTCTTTTCATTCATCACACAAACGTTATTTTACGGTTTTAAATGACCCTCTCTGATATGTCTGTATATATTTAACCTTCTGTTCTTTTAACTTTGAGCTCCATGGCCATCTCTTGTTTCTGTCTCAGGGATTTATTTCATTTGGTTTTTTTAAAAATGTGTATTTTTTGTTTGTCATTATGGTGCTGCTTTACACACTGTGTCCTTCCTGACTGTCCCATACAGCCAGTGTGCTTTCCACCGTTCCTACTCTGTACCATGTCTGAGTTTAAAAAAACATTCTGTAAATCACTAATATCAATCCTGCACTATTACATTTAATACATTTATAAATAACATGATGTTCATTTGTAGTGATAATAAACATTATAATTAAAAGTATACTTGACTTCAACAATTTTGGTAAAAATAAAAATAGAAAAACTAAATAAAAATAAAAAAAAAAAGGATAAAAATACAGAGCAACTGCTGTAAAATCTCTTTTCAGGGTTCAGGGGTGACTCTAGTCTCAAAGACAGACTCAAAACTAAGAGCCTGTGAATATTCGTTGCTATCCAACCGTGGTAATTCACTACTTTCAAACATGATCTTGTGCAGGTGAGACTCCAGTCTGAGGCAGTATTAAGACCTGGACTCTTCTCCAGTGCCCCCTCAGTAATAAACACAGGCTATGGAGAACTATGGCCGACCAAATCCACCCTCAGAAACCTGAGGGCACCAGTAACCCTGCAGGCAGACTCTACCAGAGACACAATCAATGTAATCTCTGACAGAGAGTCCAGAGTCATCGAGACCGGGATGAATCTGAAACCAAATCTCACAACCGAAATACCTCAGCCGCGACACGGCCGTCTATCACAGGATTAACCGGGCGGGCCGATCTCCTCCCCCAAAACCCCAACCCACGCACCCCCTTGCCACCCCCCGCCCCGCCTCATTCACGGGCCATTTGCCACGGGACGGCGAGGCGAGCCGGAGGCTTTCTGGGCCATCCATTCAGCTATTTAGCCCTGAAATTGGGCCCCGCTTATTAGCCCGCTTTATCTCCGCGGCTGCGGTAATGGCCGATCCCCGTCTCTGCCTCCCCTCCTTTTATAGATTACTGCTTATCCCCGCATTTATCTGCCTGTATATAAATTAGCTAGCCCGGCTCGCTATCAAGGTTAAATCCGGCTAGCGTGGAGGCAGAGAGCATGGACGAGGAAAAACGGCCAGGCAGTGAAATCCGGCTAGCGTGGAGGCAGAGAGCATGGATGAGGAAAAACGGCCAGGCAGTGAAATCCGGCTAGCATGGAGGCAGAGCGCAGAGGGCGAGGAAAAACGGCCAGGCAGTGAAATCCGGCTAGCGTGGAGGCAGAGAGCATGGGCGAGGAAAAACGGCCAGGCAGTGAAATCCGGCTAGCGTGGAGGCAGAGCGCAGAGGGCAAGGAAAACGGCCAGGCAGTGAAATCCGGCTAGCGTGGAGGCAGAGCGCAGAGGGCGAGGAAAAACGGCCAGGCAGTGAAATCCGGCTAGCGTGGAGGCAGAGAGCATAGGCGAGGAAAAACGGCCAGGCAGTGAAATCCGCATGGGGCAGAGCGCAGAGGGCAAAAAACAGCCAGGCAGTGAAATCCGGCTAGCGTGGAGGCAGAGAGCATGGGCGAGGAAAAACGGCCAGGCAGTGAACTCCACTTCGGGAGGCCTTACCGTTTACTCAACTGGGTATGTCAATTTTCGGTAATTATTTTAATTATCGTTCGTAGTGACATTCCTGGGCAATCGTTGTGGGCGGAGGGACGTGATGCTATATTGTGCGGCCAATCAGATGCAGGGAGATTGATTAGGTGGCCAGATGGAGAAGGCCAGGTTTTTTTGCGCGATGCGAAACAGGATAGTGGGGTTAACACCTCTGCTCTTTAGCAAAGCATTATGGGATTTTTAATGACCGTGGTGAGTCAGGGCCTCGGTTTAGCTTCCCAGGGATGACACTGTCTGCGGCACAGGGCTGGCATCTGCCTGACATGAGGAGCGAGGAGACCTGGATATAATGGCTGCTGTACCCTGATCATTATGGGTGTGTGTGTGTGTGTGTGTGTGTGTGTGTGTGACAGTGAGTGTGTATGTGTGTGAGTGTGTGAGTGTGTGTGTGTGAGTGTGCATGTATGTGAGAGTGAGTGTGCATGTATGTGAGTGTGAGTGTGTGTGAGTGAGCGTTTGTGTGAGTGTACGTGTGTGCCTGAAAATGTATGTCACAGTGTGTGTGTGAACTCAGTGCATGTTACAACACAAGCTAGTGTCGTCATAGCACACACCATGGGACTTGCCATGCAGAAGGAAGAGAGAATCTGCAAGACACAGGGTGGTGGTAAATATAAAGATTTTAGTTTAATTAAATATGCGTTTAAGTAATGAGTAGGCTGAAAATGGGGGGTTTAAGTCTCTTATCTGGCCAGTGATTCTGAGACTGTCAAAGTGCATTCATTGTCTGAAGCTAGAAAAGATGGTGGGTCACACACAGATGATGCGACCTGATTGGCCCTCAGATTTCTAAGGGTGAATTTGATTGGCTGGGAAGAGTTCCAGCTCTAAGCAGGGACAGGCAACATGATCTCAAGTGTATGTAAACTGCAAGCCTTCTTGATGTTCTGCGTTCTTATGTTCTTAGGTAGTGACTGACCATTGGCTCATTAGCAAAGAACATCTCTGAAGCCGAGGATCATTATGCCACAATAGAGAATACAGCTTGTCAAGATCAGAGCTCTAAGTCTGACAAGTAAGGCTAGCAACGCTGCAGACAGGCTAAGGTTTGTTAGACCTTCCTTCAGCAGCGTGGATAGTTAGACCAATGGGGAGTCTGGGTTCTGTACAATCACCACTGCCACCTTCACAGGGAATCTGAGCTTGTTAAGGTCCAGTAAAATCTACAGAGACACGCTACTTTACCTCTATATCAATAATTATGATCACAGCTGTGTTTGAACCCAGTGCTACAGTCAGTTATTTTGTAGTGTATTTCCACTTAATCTCTTTGGGAAAATTGAGTAAAAATTTACCAGTGAAACGATGGGCAACAGTTTCTACATAAAATCAGTCCAGTTTCTTCTTTTTCTCCCTCCACAGTTTATGTGACAGCTCTGCCATGGCTCTGGTATCTGGTACAGAGGGGTGTGCGCCGGGTGGAGGACACAGCTCGCTGCGCGTGCTGTCTATTCGCCGTCCCGCTAACACGCTCCCTGGAGGTACTGCTGCCAGGACTGGAGATCTCCACTCTCCCTCTCTCTCTTTCTCTCTCTCACTCAGTCTCTCCCTCTCTCTCTCCCTCTCTCTTTTTCTTTCTCTCTCTCTCCCTCTCTCTCTTTCTGTCTCTCACTCAGTGTCTCCTTCTCTCTCTCTCCTCTCATTTCCTCTCTCTCTCCCTCCCCCTTTTTCTCTCTCTCTCTCACTCAGTCTCTCCCTCTCTCTCTCCCTCTTTCTTTTTCCTCTCTCTCCCTCTTTCTTTTTCCTCGCTCTCAGTCTCTTCCTCTCTCTCTCCCTCTCAGTCCATCTCTCCCTCAGTCTCTCTTTCTCTCTCTCTCAATCATTCTCTCTCTCCCTCTCAGTCTATCTCTCCCTCAGTCACTCTCTCTCAGTCTCTCCCTGTCTCTCTCTCTCTCTCTCCCCCTGTTCCCCCGCTCCCCGGCTGCGCCTGTCTGACGTGCCCCGCGCGACGTAAAGACTCGCACAGTCTCATCTCACCGCTTCCCGAACCAGCTGGGGAATAAGCTCAGGCTCCGAGTCTCCGTCTCCCGATAATGAAACATTACCGGCATCTTTGCTCCGAGCGATTCCTGCGCCACAAGCCAAGTGTTTAAGAGTGGATGAGGTTTTACCAGGGAACAGCCAGAGTGTTAACGGTCTCCCGGTGGGAATAGAATTGAGCTGTGTGTTTGTTTATTTATTTATTTACTTATTTTGCTCTCTAATGAAAGGCGTTGTAGCAAGACCATGATGCGAGACATCCAGTTTGAGCACGGGGGTAAAGGTGAATCCACCAACAGCAAAAATATGATAATAAAGTCAAACAGAGAGATTATGGTACTACGCAGAGACATATATGGATATACATTTATCCTATAACCTCTTAAATTTCATTTCCCTCCACGTGAAGCGGGTAGGGCCTGTAAGGGTGTTTGAACACAGAGAATGTTTGCAGAATGAGAATAACAAAACTATATTATGCAATACGAAACTGTAATTGTATAATTGTATATTTCGGTGAAATATACAAATATAGTCACATACAGTGTGTTTTTGTCTATTCTTTATAACATTATGTATGACCCCCCTATTATGCCTTGTCCGGTGAGAGTGACACTTTAAACCGACTTTAAGACAAAGCAATCATCACAAATGTTGGAACTGCCTTGATCTCTACAGACAGCCAGTCATCAGCAATCAGGATTTTAGCTCCAGAACTGTCGGATGACTGTCGACAGAACTCCCCGCAGTATTAATTACTTGTCAAGGTAAGAAAACATTTAAAGACTTTTTTTGGATTTTTTTTTTTTTTGCGGACATTATAATTAAGCACTCTTTTACATCAAACCGACAAATGGAAAAAAAGAAAATCAACTGAGTGTCTACATGTCCAAATAAATTAGCATTTGGATATAATTTGGGACTGCCATTTTATATCTGCCTCTGGGCTCTGTGTTTCACAAAACAAATTCAGAGTCTAAGGACTTGATTAAACCAGTCTAATTACAGCATTGTTGTCTGCTCTCTCTCTGTTTGCATTTTTTATAGTATTGGCTAGCGACAGGAGAACGTGGCGTCACAACATAAAGAAATTGATGGTGATACATGTATGCTTCAAGTAACTGACACATTTGGACCAGTCATTATGCATTGTTGATTAGGAGCAAAATATTTTGATTGGTTGAAATAATTCAGTAGTGTACAGGTAATTGTTGCTCCGCCCACTTTTGATGGCATCCCTCCTCATTGTCCAATCACTGCCCTCTCCTAAGTCACATGTTGGCAGGTATCCCCACACCTGTGCAGCAGAGTTTGAAACACATGTGCTGAGTTTCGAAGGATCATACTGAGCAGAGCAGACTCTGAACTTCTGCAGACGTTAGCTTCAGAACCCTCAAATACACAAAGAATGAAGTTAAACCTTCACAGTCAGGCAAAACCCTGGACACATGCTGTGTGTGTGTGTGTGTGTGTGTGTGTGTGTTTTGAGCAGGCATAAGCATACCCATGATGTCAGTATCAACCCAAAGGATCATATCAGGATAAATCTCTCCAGCTCTTAGACCATTGTCTTTGAGAGGCACAACACGTGCACCATTAGTTTGAATGCAATTAGCTTTATTATGTTTTTGTTCTATATTATATATTGTAAGGTGAACCTTTGTATGTACCAAACTCCTAAAAAAGTAAATACATAATCAATGCTAAATGCAGCTTACTCATCTCTTTGTCCGTTGCTTTATTTAGAAATTGTAAAAATGCAACAGCATCTCTCTCAACAAAACATTGTTAAAAACATTAAAACCCAATTATGCAGTTTCACTGATTGGTATGCACGGTGCACACCAAACACAAGGGGTAGCACAGTGATCCACACCAAAAAAAAAACACAAAACAAATAAATAAAAAATGATTTCAAAGCTAATGATCAGCAGCAGAAATAATCTTATTTACTCATTTACATAATCAAAAGATGGGGAGTTAGCATGCACCTGGCCACTCGATACAGAACACAGACTCACTATGCTCAAAAAGAAAACACGAATAAATAAATGCGAGAAAAATAAACGCAAATCGCTATCAGCGAAATGACTACACAGGAAGGCCACATTTAAGTGTGGCAGAATTAAAGCACTCAAAATAATTCTGGCAATTTTCCATCTAATTTCCAGCAATTCCCGGAGAAAAGGGGATTACTTTAATCACAAAGGTGGGCCATCCCTCTGTGTTTGAGGCATGTAGCTGGGGGGGAAGTCGAGGGGTGGGGGGGAGGGGAAGTTTGGGCAGGGTACCTGCACGTGTGTGTGTGCGTGGTTTGGTGGGGGGTGAGGTCAAATAAAGCCACTGCATTGTGCCACCTTTACTCCCCTGATCTGAAATCACCACAGTAACACCCACCAAAATGGAGGCCAATTATGGCTAAAAATAAAAAAATAAGCTCAATCTTCTACCTGACAGGAAGCTCGCTAATTTCAGGTTGCTGGAATCTGAAAATGAGTCTCTTTATTTTGCAGATGAAAAGGACAGCCCTTTCAATTATTAATTATTCAGTTGGAAAATGACAAAAAACATGTGCCAGCCCAGATAACCCCCCCCCCTCCCAAAAACATCTTCTAAGAACCTCGAAATTCTGATAATAATTTTCAAGACATTCCTGAATAGAGTACTATAGAGTAATATCTGGTGTCTAATAGCTAATTGTCAAATGTCATCATGCGCCCAGAGTATTTATGGTTTTTCCCCCACACTGAACATATGGCTCCCACCGCAGTGAACAGCAATAACAACATTTCACCACTAGAGGGCAGTTCAGGGAAAAGTTCAGGAAAGTAGATGCAGGGAAGGAACTTTTCTATTCAGTTTGTACAAGTGTGTTTGTGTGGTTCCTCATTCTAGGTTTCTTATCTCAGCATATAAACACATTTTCCCATTAAATTATGAGTTTCTATTGAGTGTGTGAATGTCCAAGTGGAAGGTTCCGTTTGATCTGACCACTAATATCAAGCAGAAATTCCCTGCCTATGAAAGTTTCACAAACACTGAAACTCACTCGAGTAGCAGTGAGTTCCACTCCATTTCCTATGCAAATAGAGCAAATTGCCCTACACGGGAAGCGTGTGAATAGTGCGCATGAACCATGAAATACTGCCGCAACAATTTGAATAGTTACACAAACAAATCCTGGCTAGATTGAGCGGGAGTCGAGCTCACTCTCTCAAGGTAGCTTGTGAGACTGACATTCATTATCAGAACATGAAAGCTGCAGACGAAAGTCAAACAGAACTTCACTAAATTGAGGCCTTATTGAGGTGGTAGACTGCTACTGTGGATGATCACAAAAGTTCAGAAAATATAACCTCTAGATTGCCTCTACATAAATGAACGCACAAAAACTCAGGGAAGAAGGAAATTCGGTGAGGATAATGCACTGCATTTATACCTAAGATGAGCTGAAACTGCAAAAGCGCAGGGTTGAGTCACGCTTTTCCCCTGTTTGTGTTCTGAGAGAAACATCCATTCTGGGTCACAGCACAATCGCAGAGCGGCGCACTAATGTGTTTGAGCTGGCCTCATTTGTGAAGCCACTTTTAACGGCAGGCCTGCTCACGAAACACACTTTTGACAGAAATCATATAAGTGCCAGTGCAGAGAATGCCTTTTTCAAATATCGCTGGCATTCCGTGGAGATTGTGACATCACAGACAATGTATCCTGTCTAAAAATATAAATAAGTTCTGCAATTCTGAGTAGCTTGTCACATGCCACCAGCATGGATCTGAATGTCACTGACATTACGTGTGGTTTGGACAAAACTGATGCATGGCAGCTTAATAGATCCTGACTGGCAGAGAGAACATCCGCTCTGCTTTCCCACGCCACACGTTTAAAGAAACTGATTTCGGAGGGCCAGCTCGGCGCTGTCATGCAAACACGCAGCACGCGTTCCTTTCGAAAAGGCAGGTAATCTGAAATGGCGTCTGAGCAGGTTTTGGTGGAAACACATTACGGGGAAGTAGCAGTCTCGCAACAGATTGACTGACAATATCCTCATTTTCATGACAGAGGAACAGCGCCTCAATAATTCATACAGCAAACAAGAGGACCGTCCTCTCTCGTCATGTGCGTCAGTACACAGCCATACCACGACCCTGGCAAAGAAAAAGCCGTTTATCCTCAAATATCAAACCCAAGTCAAACATTTTTACCATGCTACCCATTTACACAATATGTATCCAATGACCCAAATATATGACCCTAATGTAATTGGCATAGCAGTAGGCCTACCAGACATATAAACTGGGCGGTTGCCGGCTCGAATCCCAATGAGAACACTGCGGTTTTTACCCTCAAGCCAGATGTGTTACACGAACTGCCTCTGTTAATATCAACCAACCAAATAAAATGTAAATAAAAATAAACCCTGCAGGATTTTTCCTGGTCACAAGCAATAAATCACACAGTGAGTGACAGCCACGCGCTCCGCTATGATGAGAGCTGTAAGCATGCAGACCGCAGTGACTGATGAATGCGAGGGATCAACTGAAGTGATGCATGCTGGGAGCGGAGCCGTTTACACGCTTTGCTTCCCGCTCCAGCAGCTCTGCAATGACTCTTTGCATCTGCAGACAGGAAGTGATGTCACAGGAATCACAGCCAATCATAACCAATGAGCAGAAACACTGGCCTGTCTGCTCTTTCACACATGTGTATACAAGTGAGAGCATGTGCGTGTACAAGTGCACCTCTGTAACTGTGTGTACATGTGGGTCTTATCTGAATAAATGTATACATGTTAGGGTGTGTGTGTATGTGTGTTTGTCAGTGTGTATTCGTATGCGTAAGTCTGTGTGAGACTAGACAGCCTCTTCTCTCTTAATGCTGGAGATTCTCTGCTGCCGTTGCGTGTCAAAAGCAGCAGCCTTTAGCCCCGAGACCATGAAAATAAAAACGTGTGAAGCTTCAGACTCCCGTCCTCTCCACGCATCCTGCAGGGAGCTCCAATTAAAACCTGCCACCAAAAGAGGAACTCTCCCTCTCTAATGCTCCGAGCTTAAAGATCCACCAAAAAAAGCGAAAAAAAATCTCTGCCACATAAAAATAAACCTAATTTGAAAAAAGTACTTTTTGAGTACAGTTTATATAATCTATTTAGCGTTCCCCGGGTTGATATTTTTATACGGAATCGCCTCTCTCTGAATGTATGTTTCCATATTTAAAATGATCAGGGAATCAATCAACTGACCTCCCACCACCCCCCGCCCCCTTCCCCATCCCATAATGCACTTCCCCATTTTAGGAGATGTCCTTAATGTTATGGTACACCTTCAGTTAGCATTAAGGGTTGGGGGGGGTGGAGGGTGGTATAGGAGGAAAGAGAGCTCTGTGGCAGTGTTCGTCCCTCAGAATGAAAAGTGAGGGATAGAATGGAAAAACAGTGAAACAGCATTTCATTTAAAATTCAAAATGAGCCTTTTCAGGTTTGCAACCACAGAGAAGGAGTTGCCTTGGTGTTGGTGGGGAGGGGAGGTGGGGGGGGCAATGGGTTAACGCAAGCAGTATTCCTCTCATATAAAACTTTAATGACAGCACTATGGAGTGATTACTCCTCAGCCAAAGATATCATACATTTTAAAGAGGGTCAAGAAGTACCAGATCATGGTGGTGTTTAGGGATACCAAAGGGAAACTCAGACCACTGTTCATTCATAAAAACGTTAAATGTCTTTATCCACTGAGGGACTTTCTTAGGCCTCCGTTCCACCGCAAAAAAACCAATCACAGCTCCATGTGCCGTACTGTAGCGGTTCTGCTAAAGCTTTAATGTACTTCTTTACACTGTCATTTCACTTTCTTGTCTAAACGCTAAATAACTGAAGTACAGATGGAATAAAAAAGTGCTAAAATATTCCATTATTAAAAATAATTTTAATATTTAACTACCGCTGCTGCTGCTGGAACTGAAAGCCCACCTTTCCCGACTGTTTCGTGGACCATCCCCTCTCCCCAGCTGTGAGTTAAAATAATGGCTATCATTGCTTGTTTTTCTGCAGTGCTACAGGCAGTGTTCATGTATTTGTGGATTTTATACTACAGCACTTTCAGATGAACTCATGCTCTTCCTGTAAGGCACTTTGAATTGTAAGTGTCTGCTGAACGCAAATGCAAATACAAATGCAAATGGATGACTTCCACCCCTACCTGAGCCGCTGCCCCCGCTGCGGTTACATCTGCCCCTCTCAGGTGCTGCTGATCCGGGCAGAGCGGAGCGGCCTCCCGCTGCGGCTCAGTGGCCGCAGGCTCACGGTGCCCTGCCCGACAGCTGGCTCCCCGCGCGGTCTGGGACAGCACGGGCATCCGGACCTCAGTATCCCAGTTGTTAAAAGACCTTAACGAGCGGTTCCAGTAACACTAATTACCCGCCGTGAGCTCGGTGGCAGTCAGGCGGGGCCCGTGGTCGGGGGATGGGTAGCGGGGGGTACATGGCTCACCCGTCCTGCACAGGTCAGCCCTGCCCTTGTGCCAGCAGGGACCGCCGCACGACCTCTGGGAAGACAGATCGATTGCCGCGCCCCCCCCCCCCTCCGAGCCCTTGGTTAAAGCATTCTGCCATTTCTATTTTTACCCGCATGGACACATCGTGGTCCTCCCTTGGGCGCCATTGTTTGATATGATTTAAGGCTTTAAGTGGAGACGGAGGGAGACAGAGGGAGAGAGAGAGAGAGAGAGAGGGAGAGAGAGAGAGAGATAAGGAGAAAGAAAAGGATGAATGACCTCGAGAGGGGTGAAGCCACGCTGTGGAAATGGAGGAAGGGGAGCTGTGCCGTAGCGTTGAGCTTAACTACAGCGCAATAAAAACACAGCAGTGCATGTCCCGCAGCCTGTGTGCAGCTCGCTCTGTCTTTAATCGCGGCTGCATCTTCGTGAACCCATGCACTGCGCTCCGGGAAAGATGTTCCTCCCACCTACAGTCTTTAATAAATTTAGAACCAAAGCACACAAAGTCTTAACCAACTTGATACTAATCCTGCTAAATTACTACAGATTAAGATACTAGAAATGTACCATATTCCTGCGGGATTACACTGTAACCATATAACATGCCTACACTACATACTAGCCACGTAATATTATTTCTACAAGTATTGAATAGTAATTATGTAACACTCCTACAGTGTTACACAGTAATTATGTAACACTCCTACAGTGTTGCACAGTAATTATGTAACACTCCGACAGTGTTACACAGTAATTATGTAACACTCCTACAGTGTTACACAGTAATTATGCAACACTCCTACAGTGTTACACAGTAATTATGTAACACTCCTACAGTGTTACACAGTAATTATGTAACACTCCTACAGTGTTGCACAGTAATTATGTAACACTCCGACAGTGTTGCACAGTAATTATTTACCATGCCTGCAGCACAATATATGGGTCATATAACATATGCCTAAAACATTAGATTACACCATAATCCTTTTCACTGGTTTGGATTTCTTTAGGGTCAGATGAGGCGAAATAACCTGGTGGGGGGCAGAAGCAACATCCCGTTCAGCATTTACACACTATGACCTTCAGATGCAGACCCACTGCCCAGGTAGCAATGGATTACAATAGCAGTCAGCTAACAGCAAGATGGGGAAAAGAGTCATGTTTACATGCGCACTGAGAAACATCCACACCCCCTTCATTTTATTTCTCCTTAAAGGAAGACAAAAAGAGAGAGGAAGGTGAGACTGCCCTTTTCACATTATTGTGACTCTCTTTAATTTGTACAGATTGTAATTTCCATCTGGCCAGTCAGCTGAAGAAATAGTTTTTTAATATGTTTTAAATGTTGTTTATAATAGCATCGGTAGAGAGTGGGGTAAAAAAACAGCAAAAAGATAACTGCCCAACCTCCACCCCCCTCCCCCTCCCAAGACTTCCACAAATGTTCACGTTTGATGAACAAAGCCGTAACATTAAAAGATCGATCATGAAAAAAATCGACATTCACCTCACCTTCTCCCGATCCGGGACCCTCACACGTGAGCACATGCCACATGGAAATCTAACAGATAGTGTGTGAACGAGAATCCACCAGCATTCTCAGAGTACTGTGTACTATGGCTTCCATTCTAAGAATAATTATAACCGCTGAATTATAACGAGCTGTTAATTGCTCATAATTAGAGACTTTTAATGTTTGTTGAAGGATGATTTACCCTCTTAAAGCCACAGTGTCATGCCAGGATGTCAGAAATAGCTATTTATGCCACGAGAAGAGCACAAATGTCCCAAATTCACACCCAAGGACTTTTAATCAGTCAGACCAATTAAAGCTTTCATTATCTGTAATGTGCTATAAGGCAAATGACTCCTGTAGAAAGAGGTTACATTTTTTAATTGATTTAATTATAGACTAACAGGCAATATAGAGGGGTCATTACAGTAAGGGGTTCAATGACACAAAGCAAATGGCAACAGGGCCAAACCCACTCTGTGTTAAAATGGTAGTTTAACACAGGGTGAAGCTCAAACACATATATTCAACAACCTAAATTGATCGAACATATTGGCTGGTCTAGGATCAGTTTTCCCCTTGCTGTGCCGTGACCCTATCCAATGTAACCTACAAGACCAAACTGATCCCAGATCAAGAAGATCAAGAAAACCACCACTGTAGGCAGCAGGCTGAACGTCCTGTTCTGCTGATTAATTTAACCAGCTTTCCAAAGACAGTGTTTTAACTCCATTTCAGTACTGCCTGTGATGTGTCACACCCGTGACTACTGTGCTCCATACTGCCACCTGCTGGAGACTCTGAGACACCTGTTAAATAGTCTCAGGCTCCATGCAGTCCTAAAGAATGGTATGTCACTCTGAACTGCGCTGCTTTCACCAGGCTTACAGCATAAAATAATGCAGTGATGGGATACTGAGGCTTCATGAACCCCACAATGGGCGGAGCTATAACCATGTGCTACTAATGACTCTGTTGTCCTTTGAATCAATCAAAGAGCTTTACATTGGAATACCTTTTTCATGCCTTTTGGCTTAGACATATATATGACTCCTCAAGGATGTGGGGGAGTGGTTTTCCTGCACAGAATCGTGTGTGTGCGTGTGTGTGTGTGTGTGTGTGTGTGTGTGTAAATACACATGCATCAGTACTTTGGAGAGCTCTGTGCAATGCTTGTCTGAAAGAATAAAAAAAATGGTGACAAAGTTAATGGTTAACGCTTGGCGAATCAATGCTGTATCCTGAAGGGTAGTCAACCACACAGCCAAAGCTGGCTTACAGGCAATTAGTCATCCTTGTCTGCTGTAAATAAGGTCTGGATTAAGAAAAGGAGGAGAAAAGTATGCAAAGAGATGCACTATGAATTTTAATCAGCTTTGCAGCATCAGGCCCACAGAGAGCTCAGGAAGTAATTCCCAAGACTGCATTAGACAGACAAACTTTAAAAAAAACACAGCCCTTCAAATTTCACATCCAGACAATAAACAGCAGGCTTCATGAAATATTTCCCACATTTTTGACATGCCCTATTATCTATGGTATTATTTCAAAAACAAAAAAAAAGCATTTCAGTTTTAATGTTTCAGTTTGGTTGTTTCCATACACGGTATTTTACATAAACGTAAATAGCATTTTTGCGTTGTTGTGTTGTTTTTTTTTTTTTCAGGAGGGATTGCCGTTTGTGTTTCTGGCAGGGCTCACGCATCCTGGATGCTGCGTGTCTGTTTGTGTTACCTCTTGGGGGTCACCCAGCTGTTCCTCGTTATTGGGAGAGCTAATTGCCGCTAAGCAGCCGCTGTGCTCTGCTCTGGGTCAATGTCAGCAGTCCTCACAATCAGCGGGCCTTCATTCTCTGATAGAGCCGCCGACTGTTTGATTATAATGATCACATGGTCACGTGATTGCGCCACCAAACGTTTTTTTGGTTTTTTACAATTTTTTTGTAATTTCTCATCTTGGTGTTTAGCAAGTGCAGTTATAGAAGTGGGTTATTGAGTGGCATTTGTGTGTGTGTGTGTGTGTGTGTGTGTGTGTGTGTGTGTGTGTGTGTGTGTGTGTGTGTGTGTGTGTGTGTAGGGTGTGTGTGTATGTGTGTGTGTGTGGGATTGTGTCAGAGTACTCGTGCTTACTGACAGACAATAGTACACACGCAGATGCACGCACCTACCCAGAGATAAGTGCACAAACATACACACATGCTGTTATGTGCGCACACACACATTCACATGCACACACATTTACATACACAGATGCATACACACACAGACACACACACATACACACGTGGGCACACAGATGCTCAAAGTTTCACAGCACGAGAGGACCACAGGACTGCAGCGCATTTGCATACTCCTCCACAGAGGCAGAGGTCAGGGGTCAAAGGTCGGACACATTAGCGGCAGGGATTTCACCTGCGGGGAACATCCATCACAAACGAGGGGTCTGAGAGCAGCCAGCCACCTGGCCACCGCCCAGGTTAACCCCACCTCCATCTCAATGAATTAGCATAAGGACCCCCAGGAAGTCTATCAATCTCAGCGAGCTGGCAGCTCCCAGAAGGGCCGCCTCCGTCAAAGTCACCGCGCAGGGGGGAGCTGAGGATCGTGGGTAGTGACTCTGACTCCTAACTCTGACAGAAGTGGGGAAAAAAGGAGCCAAACAAGGTTGTCTGGTCCACTGGACTGGAATGCGCTGCAGCTTTACTCTGCAGGCTCCAGTGGATACACTGTAACAGCGGCAGCCATGGGAACCTGCGCTGGAAACATTGTTGCAGCTCTGAGCACCACCTCATTGTGACATCATCAGCTCAGGAGATTTATCAATGAGTTGTAACTGTTGGGAAGGCACTTCTTACTGCTTATATTCTATTTCTTGCCTCTCAGTCAAAAATCGTGACCATTACAGGAAATGTTTTCATTTGGAACATGACCTTGTCCGCGGCCTCTCAGAAACCCAGAACACAGGCGCCAGGCCCTGACTATAAGTGTCATGCATTTTCACATGTTTGATTCTTTGAGCTGTACATCACTCTGGATAAGAGCGTCTGCAAAATGCCCATAATGTAATGTCATGTAATATAGTGTAATGTTTGCAAATATACACTGGGTTTTTTCTTTAAAAATGCTGGCAGACTGTACAGTGAGATGAACTGTAAATTTCAGAGTGCAGCGGTATGCTTGCTATGGATGTTATTACTATGCTAAGCGTCAATATTGACTCTTTCTATTCATGTCTGCATGTAGGTCTGCATAAATAGGACACGATTGTTTAAAGCACACCTCCATTTCCTCCTCCAGCTTTTTGCTTTTCCACACTGAGTGAGTGGGGACAGAGATGGGGGGGGCTTTATTTTTAGACTCTCTCTTCTCTTCTCTCACTTCTTTTTCTGTTGCTGCTTTTGTCGTTGTTATGGTTACTTTTACTCTTGCACTTAATGCTAAGTCTAGCTTTAGTAAGAATGTAATAAAGCATATATAACACCGTCATAAACATGGGATTACATGTTTATGGAACATTAAAACACACTGAGCAGCTGTTCATATATTCCCTGCCTATCTCTCATCTGTTTGTAAGAGGACCACAGTACAAATGATTTTACTGGGTTTGCTGTGGTTTCTCTCTGCTTTAATGCGGCACTGTGGCTCCATGTATGTGCATAGTTATACACTCTTAGGATGTGGCTATTTATATATATATATATATATATATATATATATATATATATATATATATGCATATTTTATTTTTAAAACTTTCATAAAAACTCAAACCCACACACCATCTCATGTGGCAGCAATCTTGTCTACTATTGATATTTAACATGTCAAAAAGATCAAAATAAGAGAAAAATAAAGAAATATAAAGTGTATTAGTGTGTATCATGTGAGGAGGCATGCGGCATTAATAACCTGGCAGGCTGAGCATCGGGTTACCCTGGGCTGGTACCCAAAGGCTTCACAAGCTCCTTTAGTGAGAACACCATAGATTCTGTGGGAACTCTAATGACATGTATTCATCTAATATTAACCAAGTTAATCTAATGACATGTACAGAGTTAACAATCGACTCGACACACACACGCACACGCGCACCACACACACACACACAAAACACACTACATTACAGTCATTTAGCTGACGCTTTTATCCAAAGTGACTTACAATTGATGAGGCTAACCAAGGGCCAATCTCCCCTGGGAGCAATGTGGGGTTAAGGGCCTGGGGCTTGAACTGCCAACCTCAGGGGCCCTGGTCATGTACCTTAGCCACTAGACTACAGGCTGACCCACACAGGCTGCATGACACACAGCTACACACAGAGAGAGAGAGAGAGAGAGAGACAGAGAGAGAGAGAGAGAGAGAGAGAGAGAGAGAGAGAGAGAGAAAGAGAGAGAGAGAGAGAGAGAGAGAGAGAGAGAGAGAGAGAGAGAGAGAGAGAGAGAGACTGGGTGGACAGAGGCATAAAACACAAGAGGCCTCAGAGAAAAGTAGATTGTGGTCTCAGGTCCACTGGTCAACACTGGATAAAAAATTCCTTACTTTTCATGCCAGATGCATGTTGTTAACTGTTAATAGAGCAAATGACAGGTTTCCCATTGAGTCCTATGTTATGCACGGTTCTTGACTCTTGGACAGTAATCCCCTACTCTTGGCTACTTTTAAACTTCAGCCGTGAGTTGTGCACTTGTCATCGCACTGTGAGCCACATCCGAATCAGCATATGCCAAGTGCCTATTATGTAATGAATCACACAGTCATGTTATGTAATGTAAATGAGTGTTGTGCTGGTGTGTGTGTGTGTGTGTGTGTGTGTCAGGGGTGTGTCATGGATGGTGTGTGTATCCAGTCCTGCCCTTTGTTTGGGGGGTGTTAAACTCAAATCCCTCTCCCCCGCTAAGCCGTCGCCGCCGCCGCCTCCCTCCCTTCCTGCATCCTTGTCAGGTATCCACAGGCTCTCTGTCGCGTGCTCCTGGAGCGTGCCCTTGAAAACCAAGGTGGGGGGGCGGGCATGGGGGGGGAGCTTGACCTTCTGTGTTACGGGCACACATTAACCACCCCCCCCACCATGGCCTCATGGGGACCCATTTCGCCACATCCTCTCCCCTCTTTACCGATATTTCTCACCCTTGTCGTCTGCGCTGGGGATGACAGCCAGCTACCGCCCTGCCCTCTTAAAAGGCTTTGGATCTGAGGGCATCCAGCCGTGGGATTTACTCCAATTTTTCATCCTCTGTTTTTTTCTCTTTTATTTCTTGATCCTCCTCTCTGTTAAAAAAAAAAACTGCACAGGTGTAGGCGGATTCCGTCATTTCATTCACTTTTTCCTCCCCTCCCTCCCCAAAAATATATTACATGCATACATTCTTTTGGTATTAGAATGCTAATTAATATTTTGGGGAAGTGCCATTACTATTTCACTGTTTTATCCTACGTCATACTCAGCAAGTCATCGCACAACACGCCTGTTTATTCTTGTTGTGGATGAACGGGCTCTAAAAAGGTTATACTGAGAGTCCTAGTTGCTTTCTGTTACTAAACTGCAGCATCTTCTGCACCCTCCAAACGAGACAGAAATGAAGCAGACCGACAGAAACACACCTGTATAACCTGCATTCTGGCAGAAACACACCTGTATAACCTACATTCTGGCAGAAACACACCTGTATAACCTGCATTCAGGCTCAGTGGATCCTGTGCTGTGAGAATCGTTTCTGCTCTGCCTTCTGAATGTATCACTCCACCCTCATAGTTTCTCTCCATTGCACTGTACTAGCTAAGGCATTCAATTATATACTGATTTAGTGACTACGACCACAGGTTGTGATGCCAACAGCTTGATATTGTCTAGCCATTGTTTAAGCTTACCTGGTGCATTTTTGTCCTTTCTAATTGTGGATAAGATCGGTTGCTGAATGTCTAATTGTAAATGTCACCTACGCTCCTAGTCATGGGTCTTATTTATGGTTTTTTTCTCAGGAAAATAAAAATTGTTTGGAGGTAGCCATTTGGCAGCGCATCAGAAAGGAAACCCAGATCATGTATTTTGAGATTGTGAGGTAGTTTGGCAGCCGGTGCGCCCTGACGGTGGGGAGGATGAGGAGGGGGCTGGGATTCCTCTAAAAACACACGCCATTTTGAAATAGTTTAACTGAGATCCATCCTGCCTTTGTCCTCCAAAGCCTTGCAGTTATTATACTAATTTAGCCCATACAGAGAGAGGGAGAGAGAGAAAGAGCACAGAGCAGCTCCAGCTGAAGCCGCGCGCACGCTTCACATCTGAATGATAGCAAATTAACAGCCCGATTTTGATTTAGAACGGACAATCTTTCAAAAGAACGGTTCAGGCAAGTAATTGCTCTTTTTAAAAGGGATGGGGAATAATTATACACTTAGCGTGGCTCTGCTGTTTATCTCCCCCACAGTGATGCCATGCTATCAGAGGGATCGGAGACAATAACACAATCAGGCCTGGCTATGAGCTAAATCACCACCCCTGGCTTTTAAAAAAAAAATACAAAAATTTTACATTGTGCTACTGCACATTTAGCGAAGCTTCTGGCGTGTCATCGTCTTGACAACCCACACCGTGACTAACATCACTGCCTCTTGTTTCCGAGTGATTTCGTCATTTCATCGTCACCTTCCTAACACATATGAATCAGTGTGGAGAAAAAAAAAACACTCAAACAAAGAAACTGTAAAGTGTAATATCCCTTATTCAAACTAACCATTACCATAACACTCGTTTTAAAATCCCATTATCATGCACAAGTACACTCTCATGTGTCCAGGGTGATATAATGTTGCACTAAAAAAGGGCCGAGGGTATTCCAAATTCTATCTCCATGGCAACAAAAACTGTGTGACCAGTGAAACCTTTAAAGACTCATCTGACCTGCTTGCTGAAAAGTGACAAATATAAGATAATCGCATGCTGTAGCTTTACAATGACATCACACAATTATCAAAGTCTGATAACTGACGTCAAAGCTTCATTGGCCGAACTTCAGCTGGCAAATTCTATTGTATGGTTTACTCCTAACATGGCCTCCTACATGCCACACATTCTTGTATGTTTGATGGGTATTATGCTAATGTGTTTGTGATGTCACAAATGAGAGGGTGTTACTTTTCCAAATATTTCCCTGAACAACTGTCCTCGCTGTGCTTCTGTTTTGTGGGGTATTTTTTTCAAGAAAGTCCGGAAGTAAAGCTGACAAGAGGAGGCCTTCCAAAGTAGCTCTGCATTATGGATGCAATTGACATTAAAACAAAGTAAACTCTATTTTGCTGCAATGTTGGAGAGTTGAAAATCACATTTAAAAATAACTTGTTTTGAACCATGGAAAAGAAAAGAAAGTAAAAGAAAAAATGAGTGTGAGGGGCTGTGAAATGCTTGTGCATCCACGGAATGACGACGATTTTGCCTGAGGGTTGTAGTCAAAAGGTCACAGCTAGAGCAGGAAAAAACAAGAGTTTTCGGGGAACTGGCAATATATTTCCAAATGTCAAAACCTTCCAATTACCATCTCCTCCCACAACCAATCATACTGTGAGAATCGCCACGACGGATGGATTTTTTTTTGGCTTGCGGGCATGGGGGTTGGGTTGTTTTTGGCTTTCATTTAGGTTTAATTTAGTTTTACGCTTACAAAATGTAAAACCAACAATCTAAGTACACATACTTGGACTGGTGGGGGAGCAGCAGGGCAAAAATTTGCAGGAAAATAAGAGCAATGCACTGCACTAAGACTACTGTTACTATGGACAAATTAAATCAACAGCCATACTTTAATAAAGGCCATATACAGCATACGCCTGTATTCAATCAACATTTGTCCTAAACGCCAGCCTCATGAGGCCAACATCACCCATTGACTCTGGAAGAAGCTGAAGCACATACGACTCATCTGAAGCATAGCTTGCTTACTTCCACACTGCAGATGCAACACCCATTACATATCAACGAAATGAACACACTAGAGGCCGCTAGAGAGTGGTAAGGACCAGGCTCCCAACTAGATATGCCCTACTTGCCTTTCTAATGGGATCCCGCAGTACTTGTCTTTGACTTATTTAGGGATTGAGCCAGAATTAATTTTGGGTGACTTGAGTTTAACTCGTCGAGTGAATCTTGGCCTACATATGGCCTTAATACAATTTTACATACTGTACCATATCGTTTCATAATATCCATGACAACATGATTATTTTCCTTTAAAAATGGAATATGGTACACTATTTTAAAAAATCCCAGTTTTATATTAGGTCAGTGGAAAACAAAAAACAAAAAGTTTGGTGACAAAACTCAAAGTTTGTCCTGGAAACTACAATTCTATTTTTAACCCCCCACACCCCCCGCCCCCTCCCCACCAACTCCCCAAACGGGAAACCAAATGACTCACAGTTTCTGAGAGGGTATCTAAGGAGAGTTTGACATCTGCAAACAGACATTCTTGACAGAAAAAAACAGCCTCCTAAGAGAGGGAAATATATCGACCTACAAACAAGCTGCAAACTCCAAAGACGGGGGCTTCCAGACGGGGGGTGTGGGGTGTTGGGGTGGGGGGTTATATAAATTTGCTAATTGGAATTTGGTGCATACTGGGAACACGTACTGCATGCTCTGCTACTACCTAAACGTGACTAAGAATGTGGGCCAAGGTAATCTTATTTGTATTATTTACAACAATCTAATAATAATAATAATAATAATAATAATAATAATAATAATATCTAGTTGCTGAGTTTAGGGTGAGAACAGGCCTGTGGCTCTCCAGAACTGGGGTTTCCCAGTGGGATAGTAAAAATGAAAAATTTGCTTTGTTGTTTCCCACCAAAGAATTATGAGCAGGCTGAATAAAATGTATGGCTAGGAAAAGGTATTTAAAAGGACAGCTGGCGCTTCTAGGGAAAAAAAAAACAATGAATTCAACCTTGGCAAGAGCGGACTTGAGCAGACAAAGAGAGAAAAAAAAATACCGTGGAAATCTTTAAAAGAGTCCATTTAAAAAAACCACAACACACTGGGGCAGCGTTTGCCTGAAATTGCTTGTAAACACTTTATTAAATTATTTATCATCAAAGCACGAGGTGAGCATCTATCCTTTGTGGGATGTAAAGCAGTCTCTCATCCACAATTATGAGTGACAGACGGCTTGGTGTGATTTTAGTTATCAAAGTATTACAGGTTTCATCTGCTAACGCGTACACTCAAAAGGGTTCTTCTATGCTCGTGATTACAGGTGAACCTTTTTTTTAGTACTACATAGAACATTCTTTTGGTGCTGTATAGAACCTTTTTTTGCACGTCACAAATTTTAATTAATAATTTATAAAATGAATGTTGAAA
Source organism: Albula goreensis (assembly GCA_022829145.1). Lineage (NCBI taxonomy): Eukaryota > Metazoa > Chordata > Actinopteri > Albuliformes > Albulidae > Albula > Albula goreensis. The sequence continues at coordinate 3,228,985 of CM040762.1, forward strand.
TATGTTCGATATTTCAAATATTGCATAATATTTATATTCTGCGGTTAGAAGTGTCTGCTGTGTTTGATTTCTCAGAGGTGGTCAAACGGACTGAATCCTCCATCTGTCCCGTCTGTGTGCCATTGAGATTTCTATTTTTTGAAAATTTGATGAGGCTCCTTATACAGGCTAGTTATAACTTGGAGAAAATGCTCCTGAGAGACTCTCACATATTGTGCACATGAGCATGAGTCCTCGGGAGAACGATAAACAAACCCTGTCAAAATTTTGTGCAGCTACTTCCTATTTTTGTGAAAATGTATACAGTCCATACACACATAATGGGACAATAAAAACCTCGACAGCTGACTCCCCTGTCCTGCCAAATAGTAAGGAAATTTTATCCAAAATCAAACCTTAGACGGCACAGGGCTTTTTTGATAGACAGTGCTGGAAATTGCTGCTGTGACAAAGGCTAAATGGGTGTTTCCTTGCTTTTGGGGACTTGTCAAGTATTACAGTAATTTTTCTGAGTAATCTCACAAGAAGCGGTAGCACCAATATCCCAGTAGAGTGATCTCAGCCATTTTCTCAATGCCCTTCATTTAAACAGATTGCTTGACAAGATCCAGCCCCCAGCCTTCAGATGGAAGGAGTTTGCTGATGACAGCTTTTTCACAGACAATGGAAACACTTGGAGAATGAGACAGAAAGTTGGGACAGGAAACTTCTTCAATGTCACGTCAGAAATTCCACTGAAACGCAGCGATCAATTCTCTGAGCAATCCGAGCTGCTCCAGCTCGTATATCAAAGAGCGTTAGGCTAAGGTCATGGCTAACGCTGGTAGATATGCCCGGCGCCAAACACAGGCTATAAGGCACGTACAAGTACACACATATCCCCACATACAAAACTATGGAAATACATGCATGCACAAAATATACAGTACGCACATGCACATAGATTCTCTCTTTCTCACACACACACACATACACACACACACTCACACACATACACACACTCACACATACACACACACGCACACACTCACACACACATACACACACACACACACACACACACATTACACACACACACACACACACATACACATGACACACACACACACTCACACACACACATTACTGACACAAACACACACTACATAACATGATGAGACCCAAGGCCACAGATGTATTATACCTGATGTATTTCCACCTGCTCAGGAGTCCCTGCTTTCACTGCGGATAAATGTCCCTTTGTTCACCTCATTACCAAACACAACACAAAGGTCTGGGCTAAGCAGCGCCTTTCTCACTTTTACAGGATCTGCAGTAACAATTAATAGTCCATTTTACAGTTGAATATTACGTTGAGTATGACACTTGAATATTACGTTCCTGCATCTCAAGTTTATTTACAACAGCAACGGTCAAACAATGTGAGCGAACCATTGTTGTTGTTGTTGTTGTGGTTGTTGTTGTTATGGTCGTTGCTGTTGTTGTTGTTGTTGTTGATGTTGCTGCTGTTGTTGTGGTAGTTGTTGTTGTTGATGTTGTTGTTGATGTTGTTGTTGTTGTTGTTGTGGTCATTGCTGTTGTTGTTGTGGTTGTTGTTGTGGTCGTTGCTGTTGTTGTTGTTGTTGTTTGTTGTTGTTGTGGTCGTTGCTGTTGTTGTTATGTTGTTGATGTTGCTGTGATTGTTGTTGTTGTTGTTGTGGTCGTTGCTGTTGTTGTTGTGGTTGTTGCTGTCATTATTGCTGTTGTTGTTGTTGCTGTTGTTGTGCTGTTGTTGTTGTGGTTGTTGCTGTTGTTGTTGTGGTTGTTGCTGTTGTTGTTGTTGTTGTTGTTGCTGTTGTTATTGTGGTTGTTGTTGTGGTTGTTGGTTGTTGCATGCACCTGTGCCAGCCCTTCATGGACGTAGCTGGAAAGCCAGGTGCTAGGAGCTGTTATCCAAGTCTAATAATAATTTTCCCATTGTACCATACTGACTGTGTGCTCATCAATTCATTAATAGAGGTATGCATAATTTACACTGCATATTCAAAGCAGAATAACAGTCCTCTCCCCCCATTACCAGCAAGGAAAATTATATCTCACTCTACCATAAATCTGACGTACTGGAGCGATGAAAATTAGAGCAGTGAAGCTGTATACATGCCCGATAGCTGTGTGCAATCCTTGAAAGTTTAAAGAGCACCTAGGGCCTGTTCTCCATAATGAACACCAGTACTTTACCCCACAGAGCTCATTACCACGCTGGACAGTGGTCTTCGTTTCCTGTCCTGCTGGGTCACAGGGCATGCTAGCTTTTGTTGTTATTCAGCACTTGCTGACCAATTAAAATAGTTGATTACACTATTAACTCCCCCACCTTGTCTCTTGGGTCTGAATAGTTTTTTTTTTTTTTTAATTTCAGGTGAAAATAAAAGCCAACATACATTTTGGCCCTTGAGGACCAAAGCTGAGTTAACAACAAACACCTCCCCACACTAAAGCTCTCCACGTCCAGGACTGGCCCAGAGTGAATCTAGCACTGCATCAAACCTGGACTTGAACACTCCAGTGGTGTCTGCCCTTACTTCATGACCTGTCAAATTCTCCAAACACTGACAACTGCCTGATATCACGTTAGAATCTACCTCCACCTAATGAAATACGTGAGTAATTGAGTGAAGTTGATGATGAAGTGTACAGCATGCAAGTCAGAGCTGGCCTGACACGGTCGCACAACCTCTCCAAAAAACTACAACATCAGGGAACTGGGGGAAGCGAACCCCGTTTCTGAGCATCGGACTGTCTTATGGGATGTTCCCTCTCCCTCATGCTGGCGGTGTGCCCTCTAATAGATGTATTCAATTAACCATACATGTATATTCATGAAAATTACTATCATTAACCTTCATTTAACCAGCAAGGTCAACCGGGAGCTCGTTTCTCATTTGCGGCGACGACCTGGGGAATCGGGGAGAGAGAGAGAGAGGCGGCGCGTGGAGGAGCCGCGAAGCCAATCAGCTGTGATAGAAGGCTGATTAAACGAGAGATGGAGGGAGCCGGTCTGGGGATTCAGACAGGCTGTCAGGGGTTAATAGGTGTTCCCGTCCCGTGCGTTCATAATGGGGTCTTTAACGGCCGCGCTGAGCCGGGACCTCGGTGTGAAGTGGAGACAGAAGGGGCGTGATGTTTCATGATGCCGAAAACCGGCAGAACCAACGCATGGTAGCACTGACCCATTCATCTGAACGTATCACTCTGCTGTGCTTCGAAGAAAATGTTCTCATCATCAGAAAGTCTTTTAAAGAGCATGAAAAGAGAGTTCTTCACTCATAATCATAGAGGAACTTTCCTATAGTACAGAATCTCTTGCATAGAACAATTAACAGCTCTGTAGGGCCAAATGGTTTATTTTTGATTAATTAATGGCTCGATAATGTATCAAAAATTGTTCCTCTATGATTAAACTATGATACAGAGCAAAGCACCCCTTTTCCTTTGAACAATATTGTGTACCCCTCTTCTAAGCAAAATGGCAACTCACTATATGATTTCCAAGGTTTATTGGGAGAGAACTGGAGGGAGAGAATCAGTAAAAACTGAGAACGAGCCTTACCTGAACTGTAACCCTTAGAGGGCAACCCAGAGGTGCCACCTTGGATGGGGTTTCTACATTAACAGTACCTGCCAGAGTTAAACCAGTTTGGTTCAAAGAACTTCAGTGACTGACGGGCCATTGCAGGTCCACCCATTTTGGGGTTCGTGAAGCCTCATTCTCATTCTCCCTCATTCTCCCACTGCAACAGGAAACCAGCCCCAGCCCTGCTCAGCTGTAAGAGTCTGACAGAAGTAAGTCACAGGAAGGCATGGCTGCCGGCATAGCTGTGAGATAAGCATGCTCACTTTCGCATAGCATTAGCACAGCAAGACTGCACTCAACCGGAGCGCGACATCCCCTCAGACCGAAGCTCCCCATGTCCCCATCCTCCCAGCTCTGCCACGGGCTATCCCAGCATCCCTCTGCTGTAATGAGAGCCCATGCTTTCTAAGGACTGGGATTCAGGTGAGATTTGCCGTGGCTGGTGGGCAAGGCAGCGAGGAGCGCCTCAAAAGACGGCTTTCAGGGAAACATATAAAAGACGGAATAAATGATTTTAAACTAGAGAAGGATGAGGTGGGGAAAAAAGGATTGGGAAAAAAAATGAATGAGCTTCACAGTTTTTCTCTTTTCTGAGCGTCTTTGAGCTGTCTGTATTTATTCCTTTTTCTGTTTCTGTTTCGGGTTGGTGGTTTTCTCAAAGACTGATGTTCGACAGGTTATGCTCAGCTCCTTGGCGGCGCCCCAGAACCCAGCTCTGTCTAATGAGATCACATGGTGCTTCAGTGACAGTCAAAGCGGATCCGCAGCGTTAGTCACGAACAGCCCGCGTTTTGCAATCAATGAAAATCAGACTCAAATATTCCTTCATGTTGCCACATTAGCTGACGCTTACAACAGGCAACTACCTCCTTAACTAAACCTTTTCTAAGAATCATGGCTTGATATTTACTAACTTCAGTAAACAAAGCCGTTCATCCTCAAGATTGTTATTAAAGGTGTCTGATATAATACATTTCTTTTGCAGCGACTCAGAAATATGTCAATCTGTAAGTTTGATGCAATGTTCACTTAATAGTGGAAATAAGAGAACAATTCAAAAAAACAAAGTGGGCAGTGTGTCAGATACATCTATTATAAATGAGCATTTTTATGTGTTGCATGTAACATGCTAACATATAACATGCTAATAACATGCCAACATGCTAATACAGTTTATACCTCCATGCTTCTGCAGAAGAAAATAAATTAATTTTTTACCTGATACAAAATGCCTCCTAAATATATGTATTTATAAATATGCAACTAAAATACAGGTGGCTCAGGGTGGTACAAAGTAAGTCAAACTATGCAGAAATAATGGGCATTTCGTATCGTATCACATATAAAATGCGTAAATGCAAACTGATAGTTCAAAAATATATGGATGTGAAATACTGAAGATCATCCGCAGGGCGTACTGGAATGCCTGAAAGGGTGTGAGGGATTTCTGAGGTCATTGCAAGGTCAGCAGCGGCTCATTGATGCAGGAGCTACAGATATCCCTCGCTCCGTATTTCAGGATGAATTCCCTGCTTGGCGGAGGCCTGATTCAGCCTTACCTAAAAAGAGAGAAGGCTCTCTTACATCTCGGACTTAATAGGAAAGAAAGCCAGCAAAAGCTTGGAGACCAACTGTGAGGCAATCAAAAATACAGATCGCCCCGGCTGGATTTGGAAGATTGCTGCTCTGTCCAATTAACTGCTTCCGCTTATTTAAAAAGAGAGGGAGAGAGAGAGAGAGACAGAAAGACAGAGAGAGAGAGGGGAAGATAAGGGGCGCTGACTAGAAGACAGTTTATAACGATTTTTAAATTGCATGAATTGTGTTGTATTGTATTGTGGAAACGGGGCTATTTGACAAAATGGGAGCATAATTAATCTTTGCCATCGCAACAATGACATCTGAGCCACAAATACAAGGACTGTAATGTTGACAGAATCCTGCTATTTTATTTTATTATTATTTTTATGGTTTTTTTTGGTGGCTGTTATACAGTGGCTGGACATTTTGATTGGACCCTCATTACATCAGAAAGACAGGATGCGTCCCTGCACTGCATTGATTCGCTCATTTTTTTGGACATTTGCTGTCCAGTATGATTATTATTATGGCCATTATTTTACTAGGGAGTCACACTAAGAGTTAGACGAGGCAGACACAGCAGAATGGAGCATGACGCAGCCTGACTGACTGGCTGACTGACAGACTGGCTGGCTGACTGACTGGCTGGCTGGCTGACTGACTGACTGACTGACTGGCTGGCTGACTGACTGACTGACTGACTGGCTGAATGGCTGGCTGGCTGGCTGGCTGGCTGACTGGCTGGCTGGCTGGCTGGCTGGCTGACTGACTGACTGACTGACTGGCTGACTGACTGACTGACTGACTGGCTGGCTGGCTGACTGACTGAATGGCTGGCTGGCTGGCTGGCTGAATGAATGGCTGGCTGGCTGGCTGGCTGGCGGGCTGACTGACTGACTGACTGACTGACTGATTTACTGATTTACTGATTGACATGATAGGAATTCCTCATGACATGATTTTGCCAGGGCAAACAAAGGTGTATAATTCTAATGAAGGCCTTGTAACCTGATAATCAGTTCTAATCACTTGTTAGTTATTAATTAGTGCTCGCTGTATCTGTGTCTGCTGTCAGCAACCTGTTCGCCTCATTCTGATGTCTTTCGATAGATTCATCTCCTCCTTTAGTTTGACAACAAAGATCACACAAAGATTCAAGTCAAAACTGGCATTTCAGTCAAGAATTGAGTAATTGGTACCTTACTTATTTGAAACCATAATTTGTGTCATAGCTTTGCCATGGGTGAGATGCGACTTTTGCAACAGATTTGAAAAAAACAAGGTAGAATTCCTAGGACACTAAGGTAATCAGTTCTGTTATGGCTGTTGAGTTTAAATAGTTTGGATCATTAAAACAGGACCCCAGGAGTGTATTGACACCTGTCTATCCTTACCTGCCAGGGGTATAATTACGAGCCTGTCCGGATTCTCACTCTGATGTGTTGTAACTCTTGACAATTTACCAGGAAGGGGTTTGCAACTAACTCAATGGCCAGTCACATTCACACTTCTGACCAATCACATTCTCATTGCCAACCATGCTGACACATGCTGGCACCAATCAGCTTTCAGGGGGCAAAGGTCAGAGTAGCAAATCAACCAATCAGGATGCTCTGTTAGTGGCCCTGCCTCCAAGTACCAGAGGGCTCCAATGTATGCGGGTTATTGTTGTCTTAAAACTCCACAGCATGTTCAGACCCAGGTTGTTCACCCAGGTCAGGTGAGTTAACTGTGTAATCCACTGCCTTAACTGGGTTAATAAGTGCTGCCCGGCAACAAAAACCAGGAAAGAGGACTATCGACGTCCCTAGTCCAAACTAGGTTTTTTAAGTAATTTATGGGAGTGCGTCGTAACCATGAAATGATGTAACTCAAGACCGTCGTAACCGGAGGACCCCCATATCTGAAAGCGAAAATGCCCGCTCTCCAGCCTCTCCATGCTCTGATTTGCATCCTGATAACTGCGAAGGGGCAGAGACAAAACAAGTAGGAGCCTCGATGCACACGCATATTAAAGTGCCATTAATCTTTTCAGGGCTTGTTTACATGCAGAAAATGCAAAACAGCTACAAAACAGGATAGCCGGACAGCGCCCGTTTTGACTGCGGCATGCCGAATTGCAATTCTCATACAGCAAACACAGGCGTTAGTTTTACTTTCCTCACAGAGATTGTTCAGCCATAACCAAAGCGAACGTGCCACAGTGTATGCAATCATTGCATCCCCAATAACAACCACATTACAGACACAACTGTAATTGCAAAATCCACACCACTTTTTGAGTGAATTTTTTTTCCGCCCTACCTTCATTTTAAACACATGACCGCTTGCATCAGCTAACCATTGAAAAGCAAAAACTATCTGTCTTAGGATTCAGTCAAATGCACCTAGCCTCTCTACGAGCTCGTGCTAATTCAGTCGGGGCAAACCTTACATTCTAGCACACGATAAATGTCCTATGTTCTGTTTAACAGCAGAAAAGCAAACAAATCTCTTGGAATGTGTGTCTTCCATTCTAAAGCAGAGCAGCATACGTCCTTAAAGAGGCTGCAGTCCAGTCTGATTGAATTGCATGTGGTCTCATAAAGACTAAGTGGGTTTGGATCCGGGCCTGTTTCCTCTCTGAGGAAACGAGCTGTAAAGTTGACTTGACAGGCCCTGCCGGTCTGGCAGCCCATAGTATGGATCTCGAGTGGTTAGAGCGTGGGCAGACTGTGTCCCCATCCCTCTCAGCGCCCCAGCGGTCTGACATATTCCCGCCGCGTGCGGGCCGCATGCCCACAGCCCCGTACGGCGGCGTGATTACCGCCAGCCCGGCGTCAGCTGCGGCCCTTCCGTAACGAGGCCTTGATGAGATTCCGCTGGCGTGGAGCGATGGCTTTGGTGCCATGCGGTCATTTACCACAGATCGCCGAACCTACCCCCCCACTGCCGCCCACGTCTCTCCCCCCCCTCGTCTGTGCACCTCAGACACCCACCCACCCACCCACCTCTCCCCTGCACCCCGACTCCAAGCCTCAGCGAAAAGGAGGCCGGATCTGGTGAGACCTCAAGACATGAGAACAAGGCAGCAAACGCATCCTTGCCAAAAGTGTGTGTCTCTAGTGAAGTTTGTGTACCCAAGTAAATCAATCCCATCGCTTATCAGTTATCAATTATTACTAATGATTTTGTTTTCCACTGTTAAAGGCCGTTTGATTACTATGGATGTTTGTAGGCTGATGCATCACATCCTGTGTTTTTTGTGTTGCCCAGTGACCCAGAGAGGAAATCAACATTTCAGTGAAAGTACGAGTATTTCGGCTGGCAATTTCAATTTTCTGACTGCCTCCAAAAATGACATCCCCACCTGTTGTGACCCATGTTTTCTTGCCTATATCACAAACACGAGGATCATAACACAAGATCATACAATGATGTGAAAAGGACAACCAAGCTCTATAATGATCATGATTCAGCCACCGACACTGAACAAGGGACAGGAGGGCGGGGTCAGGGCACTGCCAACGAATGAGAGCAAAGGAGGAGGACTTTCAGAGAACAGCAAACAATAGCTTATTTTAAATACCTGAGGCCTACGTCAGAGCTACTGATAACCGTATGTGTATCTGGCTAAATGACTTCCTCCTTTTCCACCAAAAGCTGATGTGAGGCGACAATTCAAAATGGCTGCCGTGAATCGCCTAACAGAGTGCTGATCGAGGGGAGTTCCCCCTTCCCCCCTCCCCCTTTGTTGTAAAGTACTTTGGATTTCAAGAAAAATCAAAAAAAAAAAAGTTATACAAATGTAATCCATTATTATTATCATCATTATTAATAAAAAAAGAAATAAAAAGGGCACTGTAATAACTTTGCCACCAGGTATTTAAAATTGAGCTGGACGTGTTTTAAATTATGCAAAGGACGTTACTTAATTTTTCATAGGTTTCCCTCAGGAGTTTTTTGCACCTAGGTTAAAAGGATCTCTCCAGGTTTTAATCATTTCTTGCAGAATAAGTGACAGTATTAAAGTTAAACTGTAGCTGGGGAGACACGCTCTGACCTCGAATTCAAAAAGAAAACATTAGCACTGTCATGTTAGAATATACTACTTGAAATAACATAAGAAAAATGTAGTGGGAATAATAAAATACAATTAAATTGAGTCTGACCACATAAACAATTCCAGAGGTGGAATTTAGCCAGCTTTTCGCTCTTGGGGACAAGTGCCACCACATCTTGCTCGCTCTTGGTTTTTGAGAATTTGGTTAAATATCACATTTGAATCAATGCTGAACAGAGGGTAAATTGCTGCATTGCCCCCTACAGGCCAAACAATATACAACACTTCCAACAGGTGAATATTGGTGATACCAAAATGGATGGAGCCACAATTAGCTTCCAATCACTGAAATGTTTGAGCCAAGAAAAAGGATGGACTCATGGGTTCTAACCAATAAGTGACTAGGAACATATGATAGCTCCGCCCATTTTTTGCATTAGTGATAGCATAAGCATAGGCAGCACAGATATAAATATATTTGGTTACAAGTTAGCGAAACTTCACAAAGCACGTGCCCTGTTCACAAAATACTTTTTTTTCTCATACACAGAAAACGTATAAGCAGTAATACTTTCCCCTGTAAATGACTTCAGCTTTTATAATGCTCAGTTGTAAAAGCTTATCAGATTGATAACATTTTAACAGAAAACTCATCACAAAACTATTGCTCCACAAGAGGTTCACTTAAAGTGGACTGGGCTACTTTCCTCTAATAAATTTAAAAACAGCCATATAAAAACACACACGCACACACACACACACACACACACACACACACACACACACACACACACACACACACACACACACACTCACACTGTGTACACACACACACACACACTCTTACACACTCACACACACACACACACACACACACACACACACACACACACACACATATACACACTCACACACACACATATATACACACACACACACACACATACAGATACACTTAGACACATGCGTCAAAACAGCCATATAAAACACACACACACACACACACACACACACACACACACACACACACACACACACACACACACATATACACACACACACACACACACACACACACACACACGGCTGAACTGCAGTTGCCCTTTTTGAAAAAACAAACAATAAATTTGTCGGACTTAAAGTCGGCTTCCGGAAAAGGCAATCACAGACAACACCTAGAATCAAGGCGGCTCCGTCTTGGGGCCCCAGAAAATCCCTGCAGAAGAACACAAACTGCAGTCAGCTTCCTAGTAATCGCACCAAAACCCGAGAGCAGGTCTAAATGAGGTGCAGAGCGTCATTTTCAGGAGAGAAAGCTTTCATTTTTTTTTTTTTTTACAAAATTTCCTCCGAACTTATGTCCCAGCTGGTTTCTCAGGAAAAGAAAAAAAAAGTTGAAAAAAAAAATAAAAAGGTATAAAAGCTCCCAGGCAAGAGCTGTTTTAGCATATTTCCAGACTTTCAAAAGAAGGCTAATAAAACAGAACAAGTTTATTGAATTTATATCGCAAGTTTACAGACGTCTGTGAAAGCTAGAAAATAATGATAATTAAGTCCCCTGTGACACCTGCGATTTTCAAGTGTTCCAGTCCTCATTTGGGAGGCCAGATGTGGCCTAGGTCTTCAGGGACACAAGCCATTACCGTGTTATTGTCCTATTTGGAAAGACACCTGCCAGGTCTTTGGGGGGCTGTGCATCTCAGGAGCGAGGGGCTGGGGGTTCGAGTCCCAGCCACGCTATCACCAGTTACGGCTGGACGTCAACATTAGAGGGGGTGGGGGCGTGGCAAACAGTTGGTTTAGCCTGGCCAAAGAACAACGGGGATTAAGCACAGTTAATGTACCCAGTTTCATTATACTCTCCAGTGGCCTCTACTGGCTGGCCTGTGACTTGCAAGGTTTGTGAACTACTCATGTTGATTTTGTGTTCCTCCAGTGGCATAAGCAGTATGTAACTGCTGCCTAAATGCATCTGCAGTGTGAAACGCAGCCTGGGTCGGTGTGCGTGTGACCTCCTCCTCCGTGAGCTGTGGGAGAGAGTCACACAGACGGGATGGAAGAGTGGTAGCTCAGTTTGGGTGGGAAAGATGTAGCTCTAACTCACATTGAGGTGCTAACATGTGTCTCTGGACTACGTTGCACACAGTGCAGGCTTTACTGGAAGAGGAAAGCCAATCATCAATGTCTTTCATGACGCTCTCAAACCATCAGCAGACCTGTACGTCTGTTTGCCACAGTTTTTCTCCACCATATTACAGGGAGCAGACAAGAAAAACAAATCAGACATCAAATGGACAGACACACTCCTAAAGCAGATACATTAGCAAAGATCAATTTAAAATCTGGACCAGTTAAGGGCACACCAAACTGTGGACACTCAAGGTTTGAGGCCAGACAGCAGCTGGTGGTGGAAAAAAGCATATTTCATAAACAAATTTCATAAACTATGTAATATTAAAGTCTCAGTTAGCAAGGGAAAACTGTATATCTAATTTGAGCCTGAGATGAATTTTTTAAAGTTTTCTGGAGAGGCATTTGAACATGAACACTCCCCCCCGCCCGTTCCCATGCACCCTTCAGAGAGAGTTTATCTGGGCGTATGGGTAACAAGCGTGCTCAGAATGGATGCCACTCACGAAAGGCGAATGAGGAAATCTGTGTGCAACAAAAAACCGTTCTCAGGGTTAATGCCTCTTTATCAGGTCACACTATACTGTGCTCCGTAACTGAACATGAGATCTAAGGCCATCAATCAATCAATCAATCAATCAATCAATCAATCAATCAATCAATCAATCCATTTTTTTTTTTTACTTGTACAGCGCATTTCACAAACATTTGCCACAATACTCTATACAGTAAGCCCTGGCCTGAACCCCCACAAAAGCAAGCGTGCGGCAACGGTGGCAAGGAAAAACTCCCTATGTGCAGCAGATAGGAAGAAACCCTGGGAGGAACCAGGGGAAGCCCATCCTCCTCTGACTGGCCCAGGGTATGAGTTTGTGATGACCAACATGGTCAGTAAGTCCGTTTAAAAAAGTGCGGTCCTGGATTTGGTGTCAGACTGCGGTTATGCCGTAGGTAGGACAATGTCAGTGCTGGAGGCCAGGCAGCACTTGGACAGAAGGCCGGACGGATATATCACATTCTTAATTTTGGTTGCTGTGTTGCACAATACTCAGATCTTGAAAATTATACCTTGTTGCATATTGTATAAATGTGATGTCATGTTCACACTTCTCACCAAGAGCAAGCACGCAACTTGGAAGGCACAAAAACTACACTCTTAGAAAAAAAAAAGGTTCCTAAAGGGTTCTTCCCTTGTCCTGCTGGGGGAACCCTTAAAGGTTCTTATTTGATATGGATTTCACTCACAGGTTCTCTGTAGAACCTTATTCTGAGGGTTATATAAAGAACCCCTTAAAGATATCTGTATCAAAGATGAACCTTTAAGGGTGCCCCCAGCAGGACAAATGAAGAACCTTTAAATGTGCTAGAAAGTGCTTTTTTCTAAGAGTGTACATAACCACTATGTCTGGATTTTCCAACATTTCCAACTAGCTCTGTGAACTAATATGTTGCCACTCTCAGCTACATCACTACTCTCCATTCTTTCTTTTTTAAGAAAACCGTAAGTAAATTTGGCTGGAAGGGGGGCCGAGAGTCTGTAATATTTGTTGTTGAATTATCTTAAAGTGGGAAATGTATTTGCAATGGCCTCTTCAAAGTAAGTCTGGCAAATGTACCTCCAACAAAAGGGCCCTTTCCCTGGTTCTGAGCCTCTAGGAGGTTACAGTGCGGTCTGATTTTCAGCCTGCCGTTCTGTACTGTGGGCAGCTTGTGTGGCATAGTTTGGGATCCGGGCTTGTTAACATAACGCTTCAGGCTTGCCTCCCTGGCAGGAAAGATGCTCGACCTGAATCAGAGGCCGGGGGGGTGTGGGGGAAGCGTCAGACCATCCAAGCATCAAATTGAGAAAAATAATATTGATGAGCAAAATTACAAAGTTTTTGCTGTGATTTTTTTTTGTTACACAACAGGCCCAAAGTTTGACCTACTTAAATAGAAAGTAATCTCCAGTGGAGAAACAAATACTCCATCCCAACTTAAGAACATTGGTCTGTGGCCAGGTTTTTAAAATTCCCCACGTCAATCATTACGTCAATGCAGAAAAGCAGTTTCATAAATGAATACATAATGAACTTGTCTGTGACGGCGATGGTACGTTTGTAAAAATAATCCGCATCATTAAGAAGTCTAAACCAAAAAAGTCCAGAGTTTCTGATGATGCAGACCATATTTGCTTTAAATGATACGGGAACGTGAGCAAGATTCCGGCTGAGTTCAGTCAAACTTTTTGGGGAAATCTGGGGAGAATGGCTTCAACCATTCATGAAGATCATTTGGCTGACCTTTTTAGTTTTTACTGAATTCCCCTGAAATTTACTTAAATTTTAAAAAGAGAAATTCGGTTTAAACTGATTTTCACCAGGATTTTATGACCTTCATGAATGAAATAATAGTTCTCAGTTCATGGTGAAATTTAGGGCGTAGGATGTAACACAACAGGGTGAAACTAAATACAATATGGCCTTATAGAGATTATGTGCATTTGATTGACTGTAATGGAGTTGCAGATGTCATTTACAAAAAAGCCAGGTATATCAACGTTCATGGCAGTTTGATGCAAGACATTTCGTATTCACACTAGTTTCATTGTCTTTTCCTTTTTCTATTTTGTTTCGTTCTCCCCAAAACCACCCCCCACTCCACCACCACCACCCTCCCTCAATAATTAGCAATTCGAATGCGTCTCGCTAAAGTATGATGTTCTCGCCATCTGTGCTTCCTAGCGAAATTTCAGTCCCAATGAGGCCCTTTATTTCCTCAATCCATGTTCAAGGAAAATATCTGGCTGGATGCACCAGGCGGTTTTTAAATCTTGTAGAAAGAAACCTACTTAATGAGAAGTTGGTCAGTCCAACTAGAACTTCCCCAAGGATTCACAGTTCAGACGATCGGCATGGCACAGCAGCTGTAGATGTCAGCCGATAACCCTGGAGCTGCAGGTTTGAATCCCTTGTGGTGAACTGCATATCCTCTTGTAATTCACCTGAATGGGTTTAGGGCATAGACTGGCCTCAAAGGATTTATTAAAACTGTGAATTTCTATTTTTATGTTAAACCACAGGTAAAGCCCAAATCACAAAAATGACAACGCAGATTTCTGGGAGAGATCTGAATTGTATTTTATTTCAAAAAGCATCATTGCTTTTCAGTTGATGGAATGGTTGGAAGACGAACACTGCACTGAGATGAACAGTCAATCTATCGATGACCTTTGACCTTTAACCTTTACCCACTGGTTTGTGCGTGTCTGCTTCATGGCCACAAAACAATGCTGCATCAGCAAGAAGAAAACTTTCCAGAAACCGAGAATTGACCAATTAATTATCACATCACATTACACTGTATTTCATTGGACAAAGCAGCTGACATTGCTGGCCACACAGACTCAACAAATGTTGACAAAATGATGATCTATCAGTGTTTCAACAGATCTGGATATATACTGAGATAGATACCACAAAGTACCGTCTTGTACAGTCATAATGAAAGGAGAATGGCCCATAGCACACCCTACAGCTGTTTGCTTGCCGTGTCTTAATATGATAATATAATATAAATGAATCTCTGTAATTGAGCTCTAATGTAGAAAATGTACAATGCAAATTTATAATGATTATACAGCAGATTGGGAATCTAAATCTATAATGGATTTTGCTAATGAACGTGGAAACTACTGTGGAGTAGCTGAATAATTAAGCCCTTGCGTCACACCAATGGTTTCTTTTTAAAAAACAAACACACCTAAACTAATTCAGTGTCAAACAGCAATCGCTCACCTTTACACATCAGTGATCAGCTACTGGTGAGTCATGCATCAGGTTTTTATAAGCTTTTATGATTATTTTTATAATCAGTGGTCCCCATTCATAGGATATACTTTACAGATTGCCTTTTACGATCTATATGGAATTATGAGATTGACATTTCATAATTTCCTCTCCTGAGAGGAAAAAAAAAGTCAACATATGTTGGAATACCAAATAAAATGTTCAGTTGGTTCACAAAATCCATAGTCACCATATGGTCAATTTACCAGCAGTCCTCTCTGCTGACGAACTACAGGGGGTTCCGGTCATGAATATTAATGAAGAGGCATGCCCAAGGACAGAAGAAACGTGCCCTTGGTCACACCCCTTAGTGAATATTCATGAGTTGCATCAAATAGGAACTTTCAACCTCAACAGTGGAGGCCAAACATTAGAAGAGTAGGAGCATGGAACTAACCATCTGATTGGTCGAAAGGATCACCTTGTCAGGTGTTTTTTACAGTTGGCACTATGCTCACTGTCACTTCCTCTCTCTACTTTTTTGTTAATGTGATTGAGTGATTGACATCAACTCCACCCACTTTGGGGCTCATGGACGAACGGACATTATGCGGCACATACCTGAATAAACACGATAGCTACGTCACATCTGTAATCCACACAACAATCCACATCACGGCACACAGGGAAACGCATCATGAGGCATTTACAGGCAAGGTATCCACCGATATTTGGACTTGTGGATCACTGTGTATGGCCTTTTTTAAAACTGCAGGATGTGATACATCAGTGTGAAAATGTCGGGATGAGTCACGTCCATGAGCCAATGAGGTTCTTGCTGCCCTCAAGGCACTTCTACCCTGTGAAGGACACCTTTAACTAAGCAAGCCATCAACCCTCACTGGGATCTCAGGGGAATCATGCATTTACGTGATCACGATTTAAGACGATTTTCAGATGGTAATTTTCAAACATTAGGCTTAAACCAAAAAAAAAAATAAAGGATATACTTAAATTTTTAAAACTCTTGAGTTTACTCATTCGGCCCCATAATTGCTAAGGGGTTTCTAATGAACAACTCAATTTAAAAAAGCCAAATTAAACCTTATGGTCCATTATCTTGCTGTGCATAAATTATCTTTTGAACAATGTGACAGAGAGGAGGGGGAGGGTGGGGGTGTGAAATATTAAATATGTGTTAATATTAATCTGAGATGTACTTTAGATAACTCGGTCCTCCAGAGACCTTCCAAATCAGTCCCACTGCACTCTCTTGTTCCTCGGTGGCTCTGACACAACTGATGTCACCATTATGCCTGGGCTCTGATTGGTTGGTTATCTACTCACTATACATAACTGACCACAGTATTACAGCCAAGGTAAATATAAATTCTACAAATGGGCTACAAAATGTGAAAAAATCTATTGCAGTGTCAGAACAAGTGAATTTAAGACTTATTATCATTATTATTATTATGATTATAATAACAATAATACAATCATAATAATATTAATAAGATGTTTATTGTTCTTGTCTGTATTCTTGTTATTAACAACAATTATATTATTATTATTACTACCATTATTATTATTATTATTACCAAAACAATTTTATCAAGCAAAAGAACTGGAGTGTATTTAAGTTAAAAAAATTTGACAATGAAACTAATGTGTGGCTTGTTGGCATGTCTTGCCAAACCAAAATGATGTTTCAGACTATGTTCATGTGACTTCCTCGAATGCCCTCAAACGCTCTTGTAAGTTTGATTGGTTTACCGACAGAGGAGTCTGGTGTCTCAGGAAGTCTCAATTACAGCTCTGCAGGACGTCGGGGTTACCGAAAAGTCATTTTGGTTGGGCGCGTTTGGGATCGTGCTGTTCCCGTGATTGGAGGGAGATCAGGTTACCATTATCATAGATTGGTCCTGAGCGGTGTGAAAGGACACAGGCTGGATTTATCCAGGGCTGCTGAAACTCACTGTGCTGGCACAGCGTGGCTGCCGCTTGCTCTCATCAACAGATCATACTTTATTATAGGGACCTGCCTGAATTCTATAGTCACATAAGTCCCCTTCAAGTTTCAGCTCCACTCACTTTCAGCAGTTTTCACATAAAATAATGAAAGAAAATAAACAAATCACAGAGCTGCAAGAGCGACTAATTGGCCTGAGGGTCATTATTAACTTTCAAACTGGGCTGGCCAAAAGACGAGTACGGTTCCTCCCAAGATGATTTCCCTGCTCTGTTTTCTTTCCACTACAACATGGTTCAGGCTGGTTACTGCACTACAGCATAGAGAATCAATGAAATCTGCTATTCACATGAATCTGATTTGATTTCATTGCAAACTGAGATATGTTTGTCAAAGCATGTGGCGGATGAGACGGATATGTGGGGATATGTGTTCAGATCCGACGTTCTTCCCTCCTCCCGTGTTTCCGATATTGATTCACTTATGCTGTCAAGTTCAACAAAGTTTTGAACCGTGAGATGCCGTGTTTTTTTGTAAGCGAACATTCTAAAATAAGCTTGTAATTAGCACCAAAAGATTGTTCTTTGCCCGTTATTGTATAAAACAGTTGGATGGATAACATTGTTACTGATTCTATATGTTAGATATATGTTTTTTTATGATTTGCTTATGGTTCTATACAGTACCAAAAAGGCTCTTTTATGATTATGAGCAAAGAGACCTGATAGAACCTGTTTTTCTTGGAGTGTGCTGCATGACCCCAGAGCTTCAGCTGTGTAATTTTATATGGTTCACAAAATATAAACTACGGAAGAAACTACAGCTCTGTTCCATTACTGATCCATAAGAAGAAGTTCCATATAGTTGTTGAACTGAAAACTAATATTGATTAAAAAGTCATTTTGGAACGTTTCAATTTTCACGATTTCCATGATTAATATGTTCCCGCCGCTAATGGTTTTCGTGAATATTCAGATTTCCTCCTCGCGTAACCCATCGGTGATTTCAATCAGAGTAATTGGGGTTTTTTAATGGGTCAAGATGTGAGTCAAGTGTCTTTAAAATATTAATATTAAATATTAAGTCAAGATTATTTAAATTATTTATCAGTAGGTGCGCCCTGGTAGCTCATCCGGTAGAGCCAAGGCCTTTCCGCAGCGGCCCAGGTCTGAATCCGGCCTGGGCCCTTTGCTGCATATCCTCCTCTCTCTCCCCTGCATTTCCGCATTTCCTGTCTGAGTCTCTACTGTAACTGTCAAATGAAGTGGAAAAATCCCAAAAAATAACTTTAAAAAAAATATGTACCAGTAACTGAGGAATGAGACTCAGTAAAAAGCATCTGTCCTCATTAAGGGCATATGCAATCAAAACAGAGGTTTCTTCTAAAATCACATATTTTTTTGGAGACAAGCAAACGTCTTTTGGAATGTGTTCTTCTCATTCTGAAATAGCGTAGCACAAAGACGTGTGAAAGGGTTGATTTTTATTGACTTGCATGTGCCCTTATCGACACTAACACCCGGCGTTGGCTCGGCGTAAAAATGCCTCCTGCGATCTTTCGTGGTGTTTTGTGAAGGATTCGCACGTTTGTACAAACACGTGGCTAAGTCCTAAACAATGACGAGGAGACATTGAAATGACCATTAATTAACTTTGAGCTAAATCCCATTAATCACTTAAAACTTTTGGGAAATGAATGAATGGGGCCTGGAGGCGAATCTACTGGAATTTAATGACCTGATTAACAAGTCATATTATGCTGTATGTGAATGACTGCTTCATTGAACAGCCCTCTTCACCACGATACTGCCAGACATTAGCTATCAGGGCTAGCCACATACTAGCAAAAACACCCAGCTCGGTCACTTTACAGAAATATATTTCACTACTTTACATTACATTATACATATTTTGCAGGCACTCTTATCCAGAGCAACTCACATCTGAAAGTGATTTAATTAAGGGATAAAGTGCTAAAAGTCCCTGAGTGGAGTAAAAGTCCCAGTGCTAGCAGGGATGGAATAAGTATAGACCCTATGAATGACCTGCTGAAGAAATGAACAACCATCAGTAACAGCAAAATTACATCACTGCTAGCAAGACTGTGGCGCAACAGAACAGCTAGGGAGGGACACACCTAATACTCGCATTATTGTGATACTTGTATGGCTACAAAAAGGTTAGCGCTTTGTTCTGTTTTTCTTTTAGATTATAAGCAAATGAATGAGTAATTACTTAAATGGCTTGAGTCTATTTAAGTGTATGTGGTATTCTATTTAAAAAATAAAAACACATAAATAATGAATTTCTAAGGATATAACTGCTTACCTCCAATACGTGACAAAATACTAAAATAAAGTGTTAGGTTCTGACTGAATGGCATATAACCTTAAAGAGACTAGGTGCATATACAGAATATATTTAAAATACAGAATGTGAAATACAACCAAGTCCATGCTCCAGCACATTATGCTTTATGTCAAGTAAGAATGACAGTAATGTAATTGCACATTTATTAAAAATGTATTATATTTAAATTTAGTAAAAAAAAAAAAGGAACAGTGTTATTGCATATTGCTTTGCAACACAACAGCGTTACATAACCCTCTGTTTCTCCTTTTGATGATAATTACAGATTATAAAATTCTCATGATGAACTCTAACAATCCTTGTGATTAAATATGTAGAACTTATTTACATGCGCGAAAATATTTATCAATGTTTTATGAATGACTATAAGCAAACGGAGTCAGATAGAACAACCCCCCCACCCCAAAAAAAAGCAT
This sequence comes from Albula goreensis, assembly GCA_022829145.1. Classification (NCBI taxonomy): domain Eukaryota; kingdom Metazoa; phylum Chordata; class Actinopteri; order Albuliformes; family Albulidae; genus Albula; species Albula goreensis. The sequence goes on from CM040762.1 coordinate 3,248,876, forward strand.
TTCTGCAGTCTGCAGTGTTCCCTACACTTTGTCAGCACTGACCCCCCCCTCCCCACCACCACTCTCCATTTAAGGTCATCCATCATCCTTCTCACCACAAAAACGCGAAGCGAGAGGCAAAGTTCCCCATCGCACAATCTGTTCCCTTGTTTTGTTGACAATCTGTCGGAATCATCTTGCGGATCAGCGTGTAAGGAGTTTCTAATTATATCCGCGGTGCCCTCCGCTCCCTCCAGACCTGCCTCCTCGTAGGTTGACGTTAATGGGGCCCTCTGAGTATTTTATAAGCGGTTTTGCCAGTGCCTGGACCCCGCCTCGTGACACTTGATGTGGGCACGCAGAAGGAAATCCTTCTGTTAAGGAGCCCTCTGGAGCACAAAACTTCCTTCCTCCAGTGTCTGCATAGCCTTAGCACCCTTAGCATGCTAACTCGTTCAGTGCATGTGGTGGTTATAGCATTAAAGTGTGCAAGATGCAGCCTTAGCATGCTAACTAATTCAATGTCTCTGGGTTGCAACCTTGTGAGGATAACACATTCAAAATGTGCATGTTTCAGCCTTAATGTGCTAATTCATTCAAAGCACACAGGTTGTAGCCTTAGCGTGGTCACTCATTCAGTGCATTCAGGTTGTAGCCTTAGCATTGCTAACTCAGTCAATGTCTTCAGGTTGTAGCATTAGCATTGCTAACTCAATAAGTGTGTGAGGTTGAGACATGTGTATCACATGCTGAGCACTGTAATGACAACCAGCCATCATTACTTTTGCAAACACATAAAGGGAAATTATGGATAAATCTACATAAATCTAAATGAATGAAAAACATTTTGCTTGGATGTAAAAAAAGGAAAGCCTGACTTTTCTTTTATAGTCAACATTAAGAAGGAGCAATCATTGAACCCAACTCAATTAGACCTCAAACTGTGTGGTGCATTAGCCGTTGCAACAAACCGAGAGCTGCCATTCATCTGAAAGAACAGCCCTAAGTGCTACTTGCTACAAGAGAACTGGTAACAATTAGCTTGATTGGTAATAATTATCATTTCAGTGATCTGCTTTCCTTTTATGTTTAAAAATATTTTGTTCTCAAAAGTCCTGTTATAGCAAAACAGTGTCAAACAATTTATGTAATTCCACATAATCATCGCATCAAAACCGGCACTTTCCACTGCTGGATTTGGCTTGTGGTTATACCTTCCTATAATAAGTCCAGAGATCTGATGTTATCCATCTATCGCAATGAACGATAAAATAAACTACAAATTCAGCACACAGACGATGACATGATGTCTTGTTTACAAACATTTACCAGATTCAGAATACACACATATGTACATACATATATGTATATATATATTTCAGAGCAATTTCTCGTGCGAACCCATTGAGGTCACATTGTTATATTGTTGTTTTATCGGTGTGGTTATTTCAGCAAAATTATTTTCCACACTAACGGTAAAGTCGGACGAACAATAATTAATGGTGCTGTTTTAATTTAAAGTTATTTATAATTAACCCTTAATTACGCAGTCTGTACTGGCACAGCTTATTAAGCATTAAAAAATGAATTCGGCTGTATCACACTCGATAGCATATTAAACGCTTCTGCTGAGGGTTTAAGTAAATATAGGTCACAAAACAAAAGAGCTGCTTTCCGCATAGCTGCTAACACTGAGGGAATATTCCATTCGTATTGCAGTAGAGTGGATGAGAATAACCTCCTCCTGTATCTTTGAACTGCCAGCTGAATCCAGATGGTCCAGAATATGAATGTTTTACTTGCTTCTCTTGGTGAAAGGAATGTGCTGCAAAGTAGTATTTTTTTTTTTTTTATGCCAAACTGTATTGGTATCTGGCGTGTCTTTTTTTTTTTCCAAGATCACTGTAACTGTCAAAAAGAATTAGGTACACGGCTTACTTACACGATTCAGAATGCAGCGTTTCTTGGCCAAAGTACAGGGTACTGAAGAGGCGTAAGTGCGGCATTCAGCTGTCCACTTAAGCCGTGTCAGCCCCCGGTCTGCGTCAACTTCCTCCAGAGTCCATCAGCAATAAGGCCCTCTTACCGTAGGGCTGCACAGCGCGGGGCCATTCACTCCTTTATAATGCATTTAACATGCTGCCATTCACAATAACCAGTTTTATTGCACGTCTATAATCAGAAATGCAGTGTTTGCCATATTTCCCCACTTCTGTTCTTCCCCCAGGAAGTACAGGTGATGAGGTGAGCACACCCCAGAAGGAGGGCAGCGTTAGGGAAGGGCAGACGCAGTATCTGCACATTGACACAAACTGGACTGGCATTTGCATAGGCTGGGAATGCGTTTTATCACGATCTGATTGGGAAACGCTACGCTAAAGCCACATAGCATGTGAGCAGGCTCTGCCGGCTGTCCGCTGATGGAGACTCCCACTATCTCTGCACAAAGTGAGCATATGAAATAAAAACCTTCGTATTTGTCTTATTTTTTATTTTTATTTTTTTTTATCAAGATCAATAAAAGAAAACAAAATCATTTCGGCCATATCCACAAATAAAATTACTCAGCTGCTGCAGTCTCATTAGAAATTTTTGCCACACTTTAGAGATTTCCAGCTGTTTCTTCTTTAAAAGCCTTTCGGGTCGACTAATGGAGCTCAACATGCAGGCTAGCAAAGCTACACAGCAGGAGTTAGCAAATACATTAACCTGCTCTGCAGACCGTGCCCAGGGGCTGAAACACATTTCTTACCTATTACAAGCAAATAAATCCCTGTTAGGGTCGGTGGGGGCTTTGAATCAAATGCAGATTTAGCTTTCAATCTGTCGGTTTTTCGTCAAAACAGCCTTAGTTGTGCTGATTTTACTCAAAGAAACACTGATAACATAAAGACAGAGAGTGGTGATGCAGAAGTTTTAGGAACTAGTCGGAAAAGTAACCCCCCCATTTCCTCAGTAATTTTCTTTTCTGAACAGAACATCCATGTCACGTTGAATATCCGTTCCTTCACACTTCCTCTGATCTGTCTTATTTTTTTTTTTACACTCAGCTCATTGTGCGACACCATTATCCATCGACAGGAAGCGACCTGTGGGTGAGAACCGCCAGGACGGGCTGAGTAGGCCTTTAAAAGGACCTGACTGAAACTGTGCTCCCGCCGAAAGCGTGTTCAGTGAAACTGTCCCAAAAACGCTCTCAGACAGAGGCCACGCCATTCTGTGCCATTTCCTCTCTCAGGAAAGCGAGACCCTTCACCTCATTTCGGATTTTAAAACCTCAGCTTCAACCGAATGCCGGGAGGTCCGTTATTCCCGTGACAGAGCGGCACCTTCTCTTGGCTGGTAGAGAGATTAGCGTCACGCTGCTCTAATGTGCTAGGAGCCCGCGGCACAAATCACACTCAAACATACAAACATCTGCTGCGCTTGGCCGGAGAGCCAAACTGCCACAGCGACAACGGCTGCACACGGTCAGTGTTAGAAAAGAAAAAAAAAACCTCATTTGGTTTCCGGGTTAACAGAAATATTCACAGAGGGTTATGTGGTGCAGTAGAGTAGTATAATGTTTAGGATGCTGGACTTTGCAGGTCCAGAGGTTGCAGGTTCAGCTCCTAGATAGGACAAAGCCATTGTACTCTAGAGCATGACGTTTTACCCAAACTGCTTCAGTAAATATCCGACTGTATATGAAACCGAGG